>BMAC01000908.1:153446-186479 GCA_014905375.1 Phtheirospermum japonicum | reverse complement strand
TAATCAAGGAGCAATACGCTTCACCTCGTTCAAAGCAAAGATAAAAACCTCACTAAACACTCATAACGTAGCCTTTAAACTTAGGGCTATTTCCCAACTCGTAACTCTAAACCGACTTTTGCTCGAACCACTTAAACACAATTGAAGCTCATAACACGCTTCTTACACAACTCATGCCTTCTAAACAATAGGCTCATAAAATAAAATAAATAATAAACACAAGGCCTTTATTAGCGCGTAGGCAATGACTAACACCATTCACCATCCTTCTTATTTTCTTTTTTTTTTATCCCCCTCTAATTCTGTATTATGGGGTCTTTCTTCTTTTTTTTTTTTTAATTGAAGGATGGTGATCCTTTATTACAAAAATTTCATAAATCCCTTATAAAAACTCCAAAACACTAATAACCAATAAAAATTACTAACTCCTACCCCACGCTTTTAATGGGTTGTAGGGGTCGACTCAAAAATCACTCATGGCTAATGGAAATGGATTATTTGGCTATAATTGGCTCATTCGGAATTTATAGTGGCTAAAAATATATGGGTATGGCCGGAAATAGGGTGTTTTATGTGCCTTAACCTCATTTTCCAAGTCCACTACAGACAGCGGTTTCAAAGAGATCTCAAATCAAAACTCGTTCAAGTACATGCAAAGATGATAAACACTCAGGCTACTTACTGGCTTTTTGCATGAAAAATTGTTTTGAATAGACGTTGCTTCTAAGGTTTTGCGAAATCAATTGCGTCTAAGTACCATTTACAATATATAAATAATATTTGAAAGTTTAATGCACTTATACACGCTCAAAAGACAGGAACATCAAATCATATATAACTAACTTCGACAGGCATGCCATACAAACACAATTTCGCGCAGAAATAGCAAACAATCACGTTAAAATTTAAAAATTGCACACAAATTTCAATCACACTCGACCATCCCCCCCTCTTAAAAACTCGGCAATCCCCTAATTGCCATAAATATAAAGAAAAGCAATTCAAACAAGGAAAGGGGTATGAAAGCGTCCCTGAAAATGAATGGTCGAGTCTTTTTCATTGAAGTTGCGCAATTTCACGTTCCCAGAGCCGCGTGAATGGATTCGTCCTCAAAACATAACAACCAAAATAAAAAAAATAAAAATAACGTTATCAGCAATAATAAATTTATTAAATCATTTCCACGGCTCTTCAGCAAAAGGCGGAACCAAAGGTTGTTAATTGAACAAAACGGCTATTGAAAATCATTACTTCCGCCCAGGGCAGCCGGCCGCCGTGCGCAGGCAGCGTCGACATGGCATCGACTGACGCGGATCATGACCCGCATTGACGGAGCGTCGACGCTCGCATCAGTCGACGCGACAGAAGGTTGGCGACAAGTTTTTATCGTTCGTATTCCAGCGATTACCCCCTCTGCTAAATGATTTTTAACCATGGATAACTGCACAATCTCACAAGAAAAATAAAAACGTCCACGGTGCAAGAAATATGGAAAAGCAAGGCGTACGAAAAATAAAATTTTATTAATTGCTGAAACAAAATACGTAGACAACCGAAATAAAATTGAAATTGCAATAAACTAAACAGGATAAGGTGGAAAGACAATTCCACGACTCGATTATGGAAAAGCATAAATAGATAAATAATAGCAAGCCCCAAGAATCTAAGGGGATTTGAAACCCAATCGCTCTAACGCGACAATCTTCTTGCTAGCCTCTTCCAAGCACTTCTGCCAAAATCCTAAATTCCACTCGTTCGCCGCGTTTCTCACATTAAAATCCTTGATTTGAGCCTCCAACTCCTCAATTCGTCGTAAGAGTGCAAATTTCTCCTCGCGGATTGCATGGTTACTTCACAAGAGGGTTATTCCGTCTTGGGTCAAATTTCCTATTTTGGAATTCGCTTCCTTCAAGTGCTCGTCCCTCATATCGATCTCACCTGATAATCTGGCCGTATCCCATATCATCTCATTAATTTCCTTAGTCAAGGTGGCAATCGTCTCTCGAGCTCGGAGAAGTGCATCGCGGAGCTCGTTCTTGGTCATGGCACGCTCATCAAGTTCCTCCCTCTGCTGCCTAAGGTCATGCTCGATACCCCTTAAGCCTCTAATGGTGGTCCTTAGTTGAAGGTTCATGTCCCTCAAGCCCTCGTTGATCTCCTCCGCCCTTCTCAATTCGTTCTTGAGAGCATCGATTTGGAGGGTGTAGTTAACCTCATCCAATTGATAATCACCAACCAAATCGTTCGCCTTCTCGACTTCATCATGCAGCTGGTCCAATTTCTCGTCGTGCTCCTCTCTTAGCATCCACCTCTTCTCGTGGTTTTTGGTGTTTTTTTGGATTGGACTCATGGTAAGGAAAGGTGTGGAGTGAAAATATTTTGGTGTAAGGAGATGTAGAGCTTTGAGAATAATGAAAATAAGAGTGAAGAGGTTTGGTTTATATAGGGATCAAAAGACCTTAAAAATAGGAATCCTAAATTCACCCAAATTATAGATAAGGGAAAAGATATTAAGTTTCCTTATCTAATTAGAACTCCTTTAAGACAAAAGATCTTGATCCCAATCTTGACAAATTTCGTGCAAATAAATCCCAAAAATTCGCCGACCTATTTAGAATAAAACTCCCAAAAATCGCAGCTAAAACTTACCAAAAATCTGCTCACACGCACAGGTGGCGTCAACTCCGCGTCGACACTGCGTCAGTTGACGCGCGTGCCCAGGAAGCGTCATTTCCGCGTCGATGCCGCGTCAGTCGACGCGGCTGCAAGCTGGTTATCATGCGAATCTTTCACTCTTCAAATGATGAATTAATCTTATCTCGACCTAAATCCTGTTCAAACACTCACAAAAAGTAGAAAAAAAAAGAAATAACTAAAATAAAATCAAAATAAAGAAAATACAGTAACTTGGGTTGCCTCCCAAGAAGCGCATTTTTTAACGTCGTTTGCTCGACGTAATTGTGCCGTGATTAAATTGCCATCGGAGGTGGGTCCACCATTGCCCACACTTCGCGATCTTGATTTGTTATCTCTCCGTCACGGTATAATTTAACGCGATGCCCATTAACTTGAAATGTTGCGTCTCATTTTTCATCGTAAAGGGTTACAGCTCCAAACTCGTTGATCTCTTTTATCACGAACGGTCCACTCCACTTTGATTTTAGTTTCCCTGGAAAAAGTTTAAATCTCGAGTTAAAGACTAGAGCTAACTTACCTACCTCCAATTGCTTGTTGACGAGTTTCCGATCATGGTAGACTTTGGTCATCTTCTATTGCCTCCATGCAGTATCATAGGACTCATTCCTTATTTCCTCAAGTTCAGTTAGTTCCAACTTCCTTTACTCTCCAACCTCATCATAATTCATGTTCAGTTTCCGAATTGCCCAACCAGCTCGATGTTCTAGCTCAACGGTCAAATGGCAAGCTTTCCCATAAATTAGGCGAAAATGGCTCATTCCAAGCACCGTCTTGTAGGCTGTTCGGTATGCCCACAGTGCGTCGACAAGTTTGACTGCCCAATCCTTTCGACTCGGCCTGACTGTTTTCTCGAGGATGGCTTTAAGTTGACGGTTGCTCGTTTCGACTTGACCAGAAGTTTGAGGGTGGTAAGGCGTAGCTACCTTGTGTTGGACCCCATATTTTTTCATCAGCTTTGCAAACGCTTTGTTACAAAAATGGCTTCCTCCATCACTTATTATCGATTTCGGCACCCCGAATCTACTGAAAATATTTTCTTGGAGGAATTTGAGAACAACTTCTCCATTAGCTCTTTGAGTAGGGATTGCTTCCACCCATTTTGATACGTAGTCGACACCACCAAGGATGTACTCAAAATCTCCACTCTTAGGGAAAGGTCCCATAAAGTCTATCCCCCATACATCGAAAATCTCTACCACTTGGTTAGGTACCTGTGGCATTTCGTCTCGCTTCCCTATGTTTCTGGTACGTTGGCAGTTGTCACAAGTTTTGCAATATTCAAACGCATCAGCAAATAAACTTAGCCAATAAAATCCAGCTTGTAACACTTTAAACGCCGTCTTTTGAGCCCCAAAATGCCCTCCATGGTCATGGCAAAATTGGAGCATGCTCCCCATTTCGTCGTTCGGAATGCATCTCCTATTTAGACCATCCTTGCAGCGTTTGAAAACATCGGGATCATCCCAAAAGTAGTCCCTGTATTTTTACTCAAAAATCTCTTCCGTTCTTGGTAGGATAAATGGTTAGGCACTATTTTGCAAACAAGATAATTCACAATATCAGCGTACCAAGGAGTAATTAATTGCTCAAGAATAAAAACATTCTCATAAGGAAAAAGATCGTTAATCATAAATTTCTCCCCCTCATTCTCCTCAATTATCATTCTAGACAAGTGATCCGCCATAATATTTTCACAACCTCGTCTATCTTTTATTTCCACATCAAATTCTTGTAGCAACAAAATCCATCTAATAAGGCGTGGCTTACTTTGTGGTTTGGAAAACAAATGGCGTAAAGCAGCATGATCAGTGTGTACAATTACCCTAGCTCCAACTATATACGGTCTAAATTTGTCAAGCGAAAATACGACTGCCAGTAATTCTTTTTCAGTTGTGGTATAATTACATTGAGCATCGTTTAGCATATAACTAGCATAATAAATGACCCTAAGCAATTTTTCCACACGTTGTCCCAAAACAGACCCCACCGCCTCATTAGAGGCATCACACATAATTTCAAAGGGTAAGGTCCAGTCGGTAGCAACAACCACAGGGGCAGACGTAAGACTCGCTTTTAGTTCATTAAACGCATTCAAACATTCTTCATTAAAAATGAAAGGAGTATCTAAGGTCAATAGTTTGCAGAGTGGACGACTTATTTTTGAAAAGTTCTTGATAAAACGTCTATAAAAACCTGCATGACCAAGAAAACTCCTAATCCCTTTAACATCTCGAGGCGGAGGGAGGGTTTCAATTACATCAATTTTTGCCTTATCAACCTCCAGCCCTTTTCTAGAAACAACATGGCCTAAAACAGTGCCACTTTTTACCATAAAATGGGATTTCTCCCAACTCAAAGTTAGATTTTTCTCAATGCATCTTTCTAAAACTCTTGACAAATTAGACAAACAATTATCAAAAGACGACCCAAAAATTGAAAAATCATTCATAAATACTTCAAGAAAATCATTAATAAAGTCACTAAAAATTGAGAGCATGCATCTTTGAAAGGTCGCTGGTGTGTTGCACAGGCCAAAGGGCATTCTTCGAAAAGCGAATGTGCTAAAGAGTCATGTGAACGTTGTCTTGCTCTGATCTTCCGGAGCGATGGCCACTTGATAATAGCCCGAAAGGCCATCCAGAAAGCAGTAGAATTCGTGTCCCGCAAGATTGTCGAGAAGTTGGTCAATGAACGGTAGAGGAAAATGATCCTTATGAGTGGTTGCATTTAACTTCCTATAATCGATGCACATACGCCATCTAGTAGTTAGTCGGGTTGGCACTATCTCACCCTTTGCGTTTTCGGCGATTGTGATGCCTCCTTTCTTTGGAACCACATGAATTGGGCTTACCCATTTGCTGTCGGAGATGGCGAAAATGATTCCTTCGTCTTTAAGTTTAAAAATTTCTTTCTTAACCACCTCATAAAGCGTTGGTGTCAGTCTCCGTTGACTGTCCCTCATAGGCCTGGCATCGGGTTCCATCTCGATTCTATGCATGCACGTCACGGAGCTTATTCCTTTGATGTCACTGATGCTCCATCCTATTGCCTCCTTGTAGTTGCTTAACACCGCAACTAATTCCTTCTCCTCATGTTCCGACAAGGCTGAATATATGATGACTGGTTTCTTTTCGTTGGGCTCGAGGAAAACATACTTCAAGTGGCTCGGTAGCGGCTTTAACTCCATCTTTGGACCAAGTTCGGGTGCAGTGGCTATTTCACACAATTCTTCATCAAAATCGTCAGTCTCTTCATGGTTTTCGTCGATCTCATTCAAATCTATCTCTAAAATCTCGGCCACCCTGTTCAAAAATTCTGTGTCATCCTCGACGCTTAACTCATCTAGCACAGTGATTCCCTTAAGCTCGTGAACACAGGAGGCAATCGGGTCAACAAACAAGAAATCTTCATTCATGTATGGCGAAGGAGTGTTGTGGATATCTTTCAGCGAAAATGTGATTGTCTCGCCCATCACGGATAAGTTCATCCTCCCTTTGTGTACATCATTAGTGTACAAGAAGTGGACATAAATGGTCGACCAAGCAAAATAGTATGTTCAGTGCCCTCCTTCGGAACCTCGCCGACATCTAGTATGACGAAATCGACTGGAATCATAAGCTCGCCAACTTGAACTAGAACATCCTCGACTATGCCAAGTGGTTGTCTAATTGATCGGTCCGCCAATCGTAGCCGCATCGTCGTCGGTCTCATTGTCCCCAAATCGAATCCCTTATAAAGGGAATAGGGCATCAGATTGATTCCTGCCCCAAGGTCAAGCATGCCTCGTGCTGTCTGTCCGTTTCCCAAGGTGATGGTTATGCAGAAACTGTCGGGGTCTCTCTCTTTTTTGGGTAGAGGCCCTTTGCTTATGGCGCTCACCTCCTTCGTTAACTTAACTTGCTGAAGTGTTTCCAGACGTCGTTCCCTCGCGACTAATTCCTTGAAAAATCTCACGTATGCGGGCATCGTCTTGATTACGTCTAACAGAGGAAGATTAATGTTGACATTTTTGAGCAGATTGTAAAGTTCCATGATCTTTTCATTCTCTTTGGCTGGGCATAGGCGACTTGGGAAAGGAACCTTATCTCGAATAGTGGTTGTCAATGCCTTCGGTTGCTGAGTCGGAGAGATGGTGGAATCGTCGGGAGTGGGTACTTGATTCGGGGACTTCCCTTTTAATGACCCAGGAATGTAAGGATTTGGTGACTTATGCATTTGGTCAACCGGTTTAGGGTCATCGTTTGTAGGCAGCCCCTCACTTGCAATATTAGTGTCCTCTTCGTTCTCTTTTTCGACTCCATTATCTATCATCTTCCCACTTCGTAAAATATGAACCGCGGAAGCTTGCTCGGGTTGGCCCGAAAACTTCCCTTTTTCATTGTCATGTTTGGCCATGAAAGTCGCCATTTGGCCCATCATTCTCTCTAAGTTCTTCACACTCTTAGATAAGTCATCCAAGACCTCTCCTTGCTTATTAACCTGCGTGGTCAGATTTGTCAGTCCATCCCTGTTTCTGAGTGTCTCGATGACTTGGTTCTGTTTCCAAATTAGCAACTGATCGTTCGGCTGTATAGGAGTAGGTGTCGGCCCAGCTGGTAGTGATTTGCTCGGTAGTGGCTGTGTTGATTTAGTTTGTGCTGGGGTGAAATGTGAATTTTCAGGGTCCATTTTAAGTAAGGAGAGTTACGATTTGCATTGAATTTGGGATTTGTCTGAGGCCTGTGCTCATAGGTTGGAAGATCTATGTTGCGTAATTGATCTTTGATGGCGTGCGCTTCAGCGTCGGTATCTTCGTGATACCCCATTGTACATGAATCCACCGAATGCCCTTGCTCTCCACAGTGGTTACATGACTCGAAGGTCTCGTTACTTGGCACCTCAGTTGCCTCGTTAACCCTTATCTTTCGTGGTCGAGAGCTCGTTTGCCTCGACTTTTCGCTCATTCTTTCAAATAGTTGCTTGGCAGCCGTCGCTGTCAAATTCCCAAAATCACCTCCAGTAGCCACCTCTACGTTATTCTTGTAAGAATCTATAAGTCCCTCGTAGAAGAGTTGATTCACCATTCCCGGAGAGTTGTGATGATGGGGGCAAGCTTGCAACAGAGATTTGAAACGTTCCCACACCTCGTGAAATAACTCCCCGTCTTGCTAGACAAAGTTGGCTATTTGTCTCCTTATGTGGCCCGTCGTCTGAGCTGAGTAGTACTGATTAATGAATTTGTCGCTCACCATGGGCCAGTCGACCAGAGATCTCGGTTCCAGTGATAGTAGCCAAGACTTGGCTTTATCCTTCATGCAACTCGGAAAACACACCATTTCGTGATGAAGTCCCGGGGACGGAATCCTACTAACTTCGGCATAGAACTCCTTAAAGAACGTCAGTGGGTCTTCGTTGGCGAGGCCGTGAAATGTCGGGAGGTTGTTGATGATATGAGGTTTCAACTCGAAGTCTCTCGCAGTTCTACCCAACACAATTGCCGAACTATAGGGACTCACTTGAGGGGTCGTGAACTCTCTTTGTCTTGGTTCGCGCGCCTCCTGTTGGTATCTTTCTTGGTTATTTGGCCTCGCGTATTCATTTCTCTCATGGTACCCGTCATTTGCGAGCCAATCATTGACCCGCTCGTCGCTATGGTAAGATCTCTCGAAATAGTCATCCGGAACGTGGCGGTAGCGATTATCTCCTCTTCTTTGGCCGTCATTCTGGTCTATTACATTTCGTTGAATATTTTCCCAGTACGCTTGAGGCTGTATTGGTCCATCGGGACGAATTGGCTCACTCCCATACCCATTTCTTTGTTGCACGGGTGGATGCCTTGGTGGTGATCGTCCTCGTTGTTGTGGGCATGGTTGTCTAGTCGCAACATCGTTTTCGGAATCGGATCACAAATAAAATCAGTCGTGGCAGACGATTCACTTGTGGATGAGTGAGGTGGTCTCACTTGATTCGAACGATGAACGTTGTCGGTGAATGGTGCAAGTTCGAGCCTAAGCGATCTACGACCTTGCATGAACTTAAAAGCAAATTAAACGCATCGACTAGAGAAACAATTATACAAATAAACGACTACAATAAAAATAAAAATGAACAAACATATTTTTGAAACCTTTTTTTTGTACCCCGGCAACGGCGCCAAAATTTTGATTCAAACTTTTGTGTTGCCTACTTATGAAAATTTGTCAAAATATCAATAGCTTGCCCGCAAGAGAATGGGGTCGCGCATAGTTTGGCAACTTGACTCGAGTCGTCTCTTGAGAAACATACAATCGGAATTTTAAATAGTTTGTTCAACACGATAACACATACAAATTGGGGGGGGGGGGGGGGTTTGATTGTTTTTATTATCTAAGAATTTAAGTGCATGAACGATAAGTAAAACTAAGTATTCTACTTCAGCAACTCGAACGTATAAACTAGAGAAATTAATCTAAAAACTTTTTAAACAAGATTAACTAGCATAAACGAGCAGAAATTATCTAGAACGAAATGTGAACGAAATGATTTAACTAAACAAGAAGCATAACCAATCATTAATTAAACTAAGATTACGAATTTAATACCAAAAGTATATAGGGTTCCAAGCATAAAATAATTCAAGAGCAATTATTTAAAAGCAGCTACTTAATTGCATAAATTAAACTACGAAAATGAATAAAAGGGTTTAGAGTACTTATTAAACTAGAAAGCGTAGTAAATTCTCCAGTTAATCCGGAGAGGTGGGTTGACCTTGGTCGAAGAACGAATCACGAACGGACGGTTGAGCTTAGCGATCCTCGAATCTTCGATCTTGATCAATTGTTGTTATATGGATGCGGATGGTGTTGTTCTCGAACCAAAAGATCAAATATTTAGAGTATGGGTGAGAGGTCTCTTCTTTTGGGACGGACTTAGGGGGGTTTATATAGATTTCCCTTAACTTGGAGCATAAGAAACCCTAAAATCCCGATTCTGGGCCGCCGCGTTGACGGTGCGTCGACTGACGCGTGCTGGTGCTCGGCGTCGCTGCTGCCTGGGTGTGTGCGTCGGCAGGGCGGGTGCGTCGACTGACGCGGTCATGGATCGACGCCTCAGAGAATTGCATCGACAGTGCGTCGACTGATGCTCCTTCAGTCGACGCTTCAGCAAGTTGCGTCGACGGTGCATCGACTGATGCTCCTTCAGTCGACGCTTCAGCAAGTTGCATCGACGGTGCGTCGACCGACGCTCCTTCAATCGATGTTTCAGCAAGTTGCGTCGATGGTGCGTCGGCCCTGCATCGACTAACGTAGATCATGGCTCGTGTTGACGGGGCGTCGATGCTCGCGTCAGTCAATGCGATAGAGCATCTTCCTCAGTTTCTCTATCTCTTTGCTACTCGTTCACCGGAAAGCTCGTTCTCCATTTCTTGAACATCAACTTCATCTAATTATGCGCTGAACTCTTCCGGTTACTTAGCTGTAAGGTGAAAAACAACGAAATATCACCTAATTGCATCAATTACGATCAAAAAAATGGTAAAATAAGCTGGAACTATGAAAATACGAAATTAAGCTTAAATCATCCAACTTATACCAAAAACAAATAGAAAAACAAGCTAAAATACTACTGAAAATAAGGACAAATATGTGCTAATCACGGAGGTCGTGGCACAAACCAATCCACAACCTGCGGTCACATCAGAACCTCCACCTCCCATCATCAACGTAGATGAGGTGTTGAATCAAACATTTGGAACAGAAGCTGACCCAGAAATTGAGGATGAGCTGGAAGAAGTGCATCTAGTCAGAAAATCCTCAAAGGGAAATCGAACAATCAGGCCATCCGCTAAAAGACCAAGCTCCCCTGCTCCAAAACGCAAACGCCTCCGCAAGACCTATGGCGGCTCCACATTCAGCTCTCCAAACTTGGAGAAGGAATTGGCCAATTGTGAAGATGCGGCCGCAATAAAAACACTTCTCCAAGAACGCACACTTACTCAGGTAATTCCAATATCACAAATCTGGCCCTTAGCTAAATGATCTGCCATCACTCAATCACTGATCCATCTCCTTGTTATACGTTTACACAGCTGGATACCCTGTACTCCACGATATCCACCCAGCTGGCAGCCTGCTCTGCAGAAAACGACATGTAGAAGACATGCGAGGAGCTAAACACACAAGCCGAGCAGCAAACCAAACAGCTCTCGTTAACGCAAGGGGATCTAGACCAAGCCAGCAAACAGCTGAACGCCAGTGAAGAAGAAAATGGCATTCTGAAGAGCCAAGTAAACTGCCTGAAGGACGAGACAGCCCGCATAACCAATGAGCTCAGGGAGCAGATCCAGAAGCTTGAAGAGAATATGCGGGCTAAAGAAGAACAAATCCACGTAGCTCGCGAACAAGGTATCACCGAAGGTCGACGGACCTTCTTAATGAGCGAGGTAGGCCAGAAGTTCGTGGGCGCCTACCGGGAGGAGCTGTTGAGGGTTTTCAGAAAATCCACTCTGTACTTTGGCAAAATGGCTGTGGGCAGCAGGGAGTGGGTCCACATTGCTGCAGGGATAATCAAAGACCAGCTCGCAGCCATGAACGTCGCATATGCTCCTGACGTGCCAGCCATCATCAACATGCTGCCTCCTTTTAGTACTTGGAAGGGAAACATGAAGCATCCTGTTGATGCTAAGTGGTGGTTATCATGCCAAGGCCGAGCTGTACTGTCTGCACGATTGACCTCCGAACTAGATGTTCCTTTGGAGGACGTTGTTCCTGCACCCGGGCCAAGCGCGACTTGATGGCTTGCTACTTTTCTTAATTTCAAAAAACTGTATCTTTCTCGCACAATGTATGGATAATATTTATTTATGCATGACCAACTCCATTATATATGATATGCATATGCCCTCAATTCTCAAACTATATATGAACTTGTAATTTAAATCATGTAAAACAACCAAACCACAAACTATGTATAAAGTAAACCCATAAGTTCATATAGGTCGCGCGAACACATAACCAATCGCAATCATACTTCCCACCCCTATAAGACAATGAGACCCAAGAAAAATAATCAAACCACGAATCACAAACAATCCAATGGAGCTAAAACAAACTCGCGGATAAAGATTAAACATATTAGCTAGAAAGTACATAACCATACATAACATAGAACACAACAGCTCAACAAAGATATATAAGTCAAACATATCTTTCCCAAACATGTAAAACAACACAATCATACTCTTTAACCATATTTCAAAACCATGAAAGTAGTTCGCCAAGTTTTATTATATATTGAAAAAGATATCTGCCCCTAAGGGTACATCATAAAACCACCATCCGCCCCGAAGGGTAATGAAACAACCGCCCCGAAGGGTAAAAGACAACTAGCCCTCCCCGAAGGGTAATAAAACAACTGCCCCGAAGGGTAAAAAGACAACCAGCCCGCCTCGAAGGGTAAACGCAAACAGCTCGCCATTTAGGCGTAATATTTCTTCAAGTGACACACATTCCAGCTCCTAGGTAGAACTTTTCCAGCAGCATTCTCGAGTATATACTCCCCTCCACGTAGTACTTTTACCACTTTGAACGGCCCAACCCAATTTGGATCCGGCTTCCTGGTCTTACGCAGCGCATCAGCCCGCTTCCATACCAAATCACCCACCTGAAAACAACGATGTTTAACACGTTTGTTAAAGGTAACTTGTATCCTTTGCTTGTAATGTTCTACCCGGGCTGCAGCCTTCTCTCATATCTCATCAATTGTTTCGATTGCCCCTCTTTCCAGCCTTTCATTTTCCTCCACATTAAACGCCGCTAAGCACTGCAATCTTCCTACTATCTCGGCTGGAATAACCGCCTCCATCCCATAGACCAAACTGAACGGCGACTCCCCTGTGGAAG
Source organism: Phtheirospermum japonicum (assembly GCA_014905375.1). NCBI lineage: Eukaryota > Viridiplantae > Streptophyta > Magnoliopsida > Lamiales > Orobanchaceae > Phtheirospermum > Phtheirospermum japonicum. The sequence continues at coordinate 173,922 of BMAC01000908.1, read as the reverse complement.
TTCAGGGAGCTGTTCGATAAGCCCATAAAACTTATGCGAGTTCCTCTTCCCAGAGCCCGCCTTCTTTTTCCAATCATAATTTAATACCTTGTATAATGATACGATTAGTAATTTCAACTTGCCCATTAGTTTGGGGATGTTCCATAGAAGCAGATCGCTGCTTCATCCCCATTTCCTTACACATATCCTGGATTTTTTTCCCATTTAATTGGGTTCCATTATCAGACACCAACACTTGCGGGACACCAAACCTGTAAAAAATATTGTTAAAAATAAAATCCATCATATCCTGCTCGCTTATGCCCGTAACTGCTTCCGCCTCCACCCACTTTGTTAAGTAATCAACTGCTACCACCAGGTTTTGTTTGTTGCCCGGTGTTTTTAGAAAATGTCCCACAATATCAATTCCCCATTATGCGAAGGGACAAGGTGAACTCATAACCATCATATCTTCAGCAGGTATATGGATAACCGGAGCATGCATCTGGAACTTCATACACGTTCTAACCAGGTCGCCAGCCATGCCTTTCATTCCTGGCCAAAAGAAGCCAGACCGCAATGTTATGCCAACCAACGCTCTACCCTTCGAATGATCACAACAATATCCTTCATGTTATCTCCTACAGCACTTCCAATCCCTGCTCTTTAGCCAAGCATTTCAAAAAAGGTCCAAAGCGCGACCTCTTATATAACACCTTGTTGATAACACAAAAACGAGCCGCCGCTTTAGTTTCTTTCGTTGTCAACCGCTCTTCCCCGTACTTCGCTTTAATGAGAGTATCCCGGATAGGCGTGCGCCAATCATCCTTAAACTCGATCTCCATTATCTCCATTCCTTTTTCCACACTACTATGATTCAATTACATCAGCGTGATTTTTCGAGTATCCCAAGTCCCCAATGAGCCCGCTATCCGAGCGAACTAATTAGCCCGAGTGTTTTTAGCTCGCGGCAAGTGCTCTAACTTAAAATCCTCAAAGCGTGCTACTTCTTCTCGTAACTTATTTAAGTATACCACCATGCGTTCCTCCTTTGCCTAAAAAGAACCATCAAACTGACGAGCTATCAACTGGGAACCATTTTTACACCCTGCAGCACAGCTTCATACTCAGCCTCATTGTTAGATGATTTATACCCCAGTTTAATCGCGAATTCCAAATTCCCCCCTTCCAGGCTTGTAAACAAAATACCCACACCTTCTCCTGACACCACAGTTGATCCATCGGTATGCAATACCCATGCCTTTGTCTCATCACTTGCATCATATGGACGCACCATCTCCTGTAAAAAATTTGCCAACACCTGTTCCTTGATGGTCGTCCTAGGTTCGCACACCACATCGTATTCGCTTAATTCCATAGCCCACTTCACCAGTCTTCCGGACACATTTGGGTTACTCAGAAACTACTTGAGAGCTAAATTGGTGCGTACTCTCACCCTGTAGCTCAAAAAGTATGGCCGCAGCTTCATTGCTTTACAGATCAACGCAAAACCCCCTTTCTCCAGCTTGGAATAATTCAGCTAAGCACCTCACAACATCCAGATGATATAATAGATAGGTTTTTGTGTACCTTCATCCTCTCTGATTAGCACTGAACTTATTGCGACGTCCCCAACCGATATATATAAGATCAGGTCCTCTCCAGGTATCGGCTTGGTCAACAATGGTATTTCAGCCAAGTATTTTTTCAATTCCTCAAACGCATCTGCTGCCCCTTTTGTCCATTCGAACTTGGACCCTTTCCGGAGTGCCCTGAAAAAGGGGACACCCCTCTCTGCCGACCTGGAAATAAAACAGTTAAGACCTGCAATGCGACCTGTAAGCACCTGTATGTCGCATACCGTCCGAGGATGTGGCATCTCCAAAACAGCCCGCACCTTCTCTGGATTAACCTCAATACCCCTCTCTGTCACCATATAGCCCAAAAAATTTTCAGACCGCACACCAAATGCGCACTTCTTTGAGTTAAGCTTCATCCCGTATTGCCTCAGTATAAGAAACGTCTTTATCAAGTCCTCCACATGGGATTCTACCTTCTTGCTCTTGACCAACATATCATCAACGTAAACCTCCATAGTGGACCTCAACAGGTCCTTGAACATTCAATCCACCAATCTTTGATAGGTCGCTCCTGTATTTTTCAGTCCAAAAGGCATGGACACAAAACAATACGTTCCCGTCGACTTAACAAAACTCACCCTGGGCTAACCCTCCTTTGCAAGAGGTATTTGGTGATACCCTATGAAGCATCCATCATACTCAACAGCTCCCATCCTGAGGTCGAATCTACAAACTAATCAATTCGTGGCAAAGGATAATGATCCTTTGGACAGACTTTATTTAGATCGTGAAAATCCACACACATTCTCCACTTTTATCCAGGCTTTGGCACCATCACAACATTAGATAGGTATTCTGGAAATTGGATTTCTTGAATGTGACCTGCTTTTAGCAATTTCTGCACCTCTTCTAGGATTATCTTGTCCAGTTCAGGCCCAAAATGTCTTCTTTTCTGCTTTACTGACCTCGCCTCCAAGTCTGCATTTAAATGATGTTGAGCGACCTCCGGAGAAACCCCTGTCATTTCTCCATACCCAAAAGCAAAAATGTCTCGAAATTCCCTCAATAATTTCACTAGCTCGTCTCTCAATGTCTCTGCCATCAAGGTCCCAACCCTCGTAGTGTATTTCGGGCGACCTTCCTCCAATAAAATTTCCATCAACTCCTCGTGTGGTCGAACATAATTCTCATGTTCTTTCACCTTCTTCGCACTAAGTACACCCTCGGGTAGATCGTCGTCTCTCTCGTGCTTGTTTTCACTTAATCCCTTTTCTGACCGTCATTTGATAACATGACCTTGCGACCTGTTATTCGGAGACAGTCTCTCCCACTTTATCACCCACCGGGTATTTGATACTCATATGATACGTTGATGTAACTGCCTGAAATGCGTTGAGAGCAGGCCTGCCCAATATTGCGTTATATGCTGACCTCCCCCGGACTATTAAAAACTTCAAATTTCTCCTTACCTGCAACTCATCCTTCCCCAATACCACTGTCAACGTCATCTCTCCTTCAGTAATCACTTGTGCCCCATTAAACGCATATATGGGCGTATTTATAGGTCGCACCTTGGTCTCCTACCTCATTTGTTCAAGATAATCTGTGTATATTATATTGACCGAGCTCCTATTGTCAACAAAAATTCTTCCAACCTCGTACCCTGCCACCTCAGCTTCGATTACCAACACATCATAATGATCCTCCTACAGCCCACGTCGCTCATTAGGACCAAAAGAGATGATTGGTCCAGATATCTGCGGGCGTCGACTCACACTAGCGACCTCCCACATTCCCGAGAGAGCTGACTTAACATGCTTTTTCCGTGCACTATTGGTATTGCCATCTGTTGGCCCACCTGAAATCATATTTATTCTCCCCTTGTTTCTTCTCGGGCCATTATGCCCCTGATTTCCTTGTTGTGGCTGCCTCGCGACCTGGTCCTGAGGCGGGTCCCTCGGTGGTGGTGGATTCAATGGTTGCCTCGGTTCCCTTTGTTCTCTATACCTATAAACAACTTCTTCCAAATGCCCTGCTCTTATGAGTCTTTCAATTTCTTCCTTGAGATACCTGCATCTCTCCATGGAGTGGCCATAATTATTGTGAAATAAATAAAAGAAGTCTGATTTGGGATGAGTAGGGATCGGCGTGCGATTCTTTGGCCATTTTTTATCATTAGGTACCTGACGCTCCATGATAGTAAACACCTTAGCCCGCGGGTAGGCCAATGGTGTAAAATCCTCGTTCCTGCAATTTCGCATATCTATCTCCGGCTCTTTCGTCACCACAGGACTCGGGGTTAGGAGCCCACGCACTATCCTTCTGGGTTCTCTTCTGATCTCCCTCCTTGGAATACTACCTCTTGTATCCGCGACCTCTCGGTTGAATCGCATACGATGTTCCTCCTCAGCTTCCTTCACCTGTATTTATTTATGGCATCTTTCCAGAACCTCATCGTATGTTCACGCCTCCTTCTTCACCAACTTGCGTAAGTCTTCTCTCCTCAATACTTGATGTAAAGCTCCCGCCTTCATCTCGTCTGTAGCAGTGGGTACTTCTAGAGTTGCACTGTTAAACCTGTTAACATATTGCTTTAACATTTCGTCAGGTCGTTGCACCATAGTAAAGAGCGACTGTGCAGTCTTCGCATTCTGCCTCACACTGGAAAATTATTTCAAGAAAGCAGCTCGCAGCACCTGAAAGCTGGTAATTTTTCATCGCGACAATTAATAGAACCAGTTCTACACGATTCCCCTCAAGGTAGACACAAAGGCTCGACATGCCACAACATCTGTATACACATGTAACATCCTCTCGTTTTCGAAGAGCTGCAAATGTCCCACCGGGTCTTCATTCCACGATATTGAAACTCCGAAGCTTTATACCCCATGGGCATCGCAGCTCGCAATATATCATCCGAAAAAGAATGTCCCTCATCTTCATCGAACTTTTCTCCTTCCATCCGTTTTTGCAATTTTACCAAGGCCTCCTGCATATCACTAAACGCCTTATTCCCCGGTCCGACTTCATTCTCGCCACCTTCTTCATGTTACCTGCTCCTACTTTTACGCGACTTATCTCGAGATTCACCATTTGTACTCGAGGTTTGTGTTCTCTCACTGGTAGATTTGCTATGCCGCCGACCTCGGCGCTTATAGTGTTTTCGCCATATCTTCACCTTCTTGTACTTATACCTGCATGTACGAGACTCCGTGGATGAGGTAGAGCTGGAAAAATCTACCTGTTTTCGCTTTCCCCCGCTCTTCCTCCCTTGAGAAGATCTCCGAGACAGAGACCCTCCACTTTGTTTTTTGATTTTTTGTTATCGATTTTTCACTTTGACCGCCGTTCGATACATCAGCATTCTCCTTTGGAGTATCCATCTCGCCTTCCAGGTACCTGTTTAGCTCTTCTTATTTTTCCAATGGCACAAAATCCGTAAGCCCTTCTAAGAATCCCTTTTTGATTTGACAGGGCTTATCTTTTGGTAGATCTTTCCATTCTTTCGTCCCTATATGAACCACTTTTTGCGCCACAACCTCTGGCGTCTTCGCCTCCAACTCTCCTTCTGGCTCCTTTCCGTTTTGTTGTCTTGGGGAGGGTGGTGGTGTGCCACCCAAATTCTGAACCACTGGTTCCTCCTGGGATGGTGTTTTCCCGTCTTTTGTCGGTTTTCCTTTATTAATCTCCGCCATCTTGTTCTTCTTCTTCTTCAGTTTGTTTGATCCAGAACCAAAGTCCAAGGTTCTGGGTTGTATGTCTTTATCCTTCATACTGCGCTTGCAAAACTTCTCACGTCTTTTTGCTCAAGGGCTTGATGTCCCTCTTTCCCACAGACGACGCCACTTGATAAAACCAAAAAGATTGGTTATCAAGAATAGGGGACACTAACCTTAAACCACTTCTAAATACGTCACAGTGACCTGATAAGCCTCCAAAAGCCCTCCTGGCGACCTAGCCGATCCTGCAAAACAACACCTTCAAACAAGGCGAGGGGCGGCCCCGGCGAAGGTCCTCCGATGCTTAAGTTAGTTAGTGCGAGAGATAATTTGAGAGATCAATCCGTCATAAAAACAACTTGAAAATAAAAGAGAGGTATGCAACCCTTTTATAGAGACAAGAGAAATCCTCCCCAAGCCAGGGTTTCCTTCTCCCACCGCAATTCCATAAATACCGTGACCGAATTAGAATTAGAACTTCTCATGTATGTTAAATTCCCATAAATAGTGGATCTCTCGTTTAAATTAACAGAATAGGCCTACGCCTGTGATTCTTTCCATACAGTCCGCCGGGACCCCATAAGACCATCCATATGAGCCCATTCGGGCCTGGTATTTATAAAGCCCATGACCAAGCTTAACAACTAGCGCCCAACACACAAAAGCATAAGAGATCGCGACCCTATATGAGAACTCATCCTCATACTCCATGTCGCTACTCTACAAACCAACTCGCCCACCCCTCAGAAGAAATGCTCCTTACAAGAAATGAGGTCGCTTAGCATAAATACCCTCATATATTACGTATGGGTTTTTAGTGTCGTATCAGTGCCTATTTGTTTATTGAACATGAGCTGCAAATAAGACATGTTCCTTAATCTTGGTAAACATAGGATGCATTCCTAGTAATCATCATTATACAAATGTCTGTCTTCTAATGCTGCCAAATATATCTTAAAATTGGCATCCTTAGGTTTTACTTTAATTGACAATTATAGTAGTCTTTGCTGAGGATTTTGAGTTAATGAAAAACATGTATAGGAAGAAAACTTTTTCAAACATAATGTTTTTCGTCCCTTTCCTCCTCTCTCCTTGGAATCTCATTGTACCTATTTTTGAGGCATAAATTCTTGGAACCATTTTTAGCTTTACTATATACAAATTGATATCGAGGACAGTGCGGCTCATTTCTTGGAATCTCGGGGCATGATAGAAGATGCACTTGAAGTTGCTACAGATCCTGACTACAGACTTGAGTTAGCCATGCAGCTCGGCAAACTAGATATTGCAAAGGTATAAAATTTTGGCTTGTTTCTTGAAGTATTATAGCTATCGAGAGTTTTTGCTGATCGTATCCACTACTGAATCTTTAGCAGGTTTTATTTTGTCTTCTGTACTGAAATTTTGTGCTTTGGATTATGTGGTTCTTACCAGTAGTTGGGTTTTGTTTTATGTTTGTCATTATACATCGGCATAGTTAGCTCTTTATTTATTTTTTATTTTTTTTGTAAAACTAGATCCTTATCTATTCCATCCTCTTTCTTGAATTGCCAGTGCTTCCACCATGTCACGGAGTACACTCAAGACAGACGGTTCCAGTTGTGTATGATTTATCTCATTGTAAGTATTGAACCTTTTCCGTAACTTTATTTTAACGTTGACTACAAGAAAAATTGGAAATTAGAGACGGATTTTTAGAGACAGATTCTTCCGTTGCTAATAGAGACAGATTAGCAACGGAATAGCAACCGATATTTTCAATAATTTTTAAAATTATTATTTTTAATTAATTTAGCAACGAATTAATATCCGTGTCTAATTAGCAACGGAAATATAGTCTGTCTCTAATTAAAAACGGAATAGCAACCGATAAATCAGTTGGTAATTTTTTTTCTCACTTTTCTTTTTTATTTATCAATTTTAGCAACGGAATAGAAATCCGTCTCTAAATATTTTTCCATTTTCTTTTTTATTTATTAGTTTTAACAACAGAATAGAAATTCATCTCCAAAATATTGTCCCATTTTTTTTTTTATTTATTAGTTTTAGCAACAGAATAGAAATTCATTTCTAATTTATTAGTTTTAGCAACGAAGAGAAATCCATCTCGAAATTTTTCTCCAAAATTATTAGTCTCGTTTTCATTCTTTTCCATTCTTTTCTGTAACCAGCAATTCGTCGCTCGTTTTCCCCCAAATTTTCAGTCTCAATCCCCGCTCATTTTCTTTGATTCTCGTTTTCCGTTCGCAGCTTCTCACTCGCCGTCGTCAACTTAAGCTTCCCTTCCCTAGTTATTTTCCCCCTCTGCCCTAATTACAATTTTGAGGATAAACCCCCAATAAACGCACTCGAAAAATCCCAACCTCTTTCACTCCGTCTCAAATTGCTCGTCTCATTCTCGGCCCCACTCGTCTCGGACAGTGGCCATAAAGTCAGCATCGGCGTCGCCAAACATTCCCCTATGCCGCCGGCCCTCGCGCCTTTGATACGGTACTTTTTTCATTTTCTCCGATTTGATTCTATTTCTTGCTGTTGAAGCGCAGATCAGCCATGATCTTTCACATATATTTGTTGAAATTCTATCGTTTTCCGGTATCTTTTTATTAGTTTTCTTTTTAATTTTTTTCCCAAAAAGACTTGTGTTGTGTCTTTTGGTTCGACGTGCTAATTGAATGCCGTAGTTGACGATTTAAAACCTCTGATTTAGTAGTTTATGCTTTGTTTTTTATTTTTTGAATTTTAATTGCGTCCCATGCTTAATTGTATTAGTTACGGATTCAAGGGTAAACCAAGATTTTTTTAAGAACAAGTGATTTGTATGCATAATCAACCCTTTTTGAATAAATAAGCATAAAAAATAACACTTTTATGTTTCTCTCTTTTTTTTTTTTTTTGGCAGTTGGAGGTATTCTGGACTCTTGATTATATTGATTCATTTATCAGTTTACTTATTTGTTTGTTTTCACTGTGCTAAATTTAATTGTTGAAATAAATTGGGGCTTGCCTAGAGAGGTCCTGAGATTAGCTAGCATGTTTAACTTAACTGCTTGGGTAGTGTTTTCATTCAGCCTAATGTGCACAGACACGTATAATTAGATAACATGTGAAAGTATTTAGTGTAAATTTATTTGGTGATGCTACTTTTGCACTTCATAAATACTTCGGTCGGGATCGGCTTTTAGACATTCAATCAAGGAAAATTAGTTTAATTATAATTCAATTGTTGAATTCCTTTAAATTATTGAGAATCCTTTTTATTTTTCATTTTCCAAACACTCCCTAAATCCATGTTCTTTCCAGTTAAGGTTTATCTAGAGAACAAGCATAAATTCTGGTTCTTTTGCTGTCATGTAAATATATATGTATGTTCTGTCTGAGCTGTTTATTGCTTTGATTCTAATCCAATCTTTACCTACAAGTTCAGTATAATCTCCTTGTTAACTCTAAATCCACTGTGTGTTGTGTGTTTTTGGCTTCACGTTACAATATATCCTTGTGTTTACTCTGTAAGTAAGCGTGCATCCTTTTATTCCTCTCTAGAAGCTACTAAACTAATAATAGAAGCAAATTCTTGAGCAGATTTTCATATTTTTGTCAAATAAACGCACTAAGAAGTTTCGTAATTGAAATATATTTGCATAGTGGATATTTAATTTGGGCTCTTATTTAAAATTCAATCAGAAAAGTTGTTGAGAATATTTTAATGCTTTGCTGATAGGTTATTTTAAAATACATGACCTCTTGAAAGACTGTTTAAATATTATCACCAAAAAGTAATAATTAAGAATCAAGAGACATTCATAATTGGTACAACTAAGTTGATGGACTTACTGATAATATTTCGAGGCTACAACTTGTAATTTGTTCAATGATTTAGGTAAAAATAAGTAATTTAATATTTATTTATTAATTTGGCATCATGTTGTGCTTAAAACGTTGTTTCTTGTTTTTCCGTACACAATTCAGGCAGAATGCGATGAATGGCCCAGCATGCTGAAGCTTTAAAAGAAGAAAATGCCTCTCTCTGGGCTGAAGTGGCTCGTATAAGGAGCGAATATGAGCAACTTCTTGCTCAGAATGCCTCTTTAAAGGTATTTTACTAATATTTATCGAGATAACGTCTAGCAACCTCTAGAGCCTAGTCGAGAACTGTATTATCGAGCTCGCTCGGTAACTTAAACGAGCCTAGTAGTTTGCTCGATTTTGACTCAATAAATATGAATCCTGACTCAAAAATCATGCTCTAGTTATGAAAAATAACCCTTTATCACATTGAATCGTATTCCGTTTGTTGAAATTCTGATTGTTTTATTTGAATGTGGTTTTGGGTTTTAACATAGCTGATTCTTTTTCTTCTTTTTTTTTTTTTTAATTGATTCTTGCATTTCTATTTGTTTTTGGTTCTTAAATATGTCTGTTATTGAGATGGCCGAGTCTTAAACATGTTCTTGGAAAAGGGGCTTTTCTTGTTCTTTATAATTTTTGTATTCTGTTTATAAATTTTTTTTTATCCCCTTAAAAATAAAAATAAAAATACCACATTATCTCAAAAAGAAAATTGTAATATATTATTTTTTTTGTTATTTTTAAGGTTTACGGAAACGAAGGCTGGGTGGTGATCGAGGAGGCTGCTTACACGCTGTTGATCGACACGCTTCTCGAGGAGCCGGTGTTTGCACGAATTGAGAACGGGCCGCAAAACCTACTTCTAAGGCAGCTCACGATCACAAGCGACTGATCACAAAGAACAACCCGAGCCGGTGCAACAACTGATCATGAGTGATAAGAATGTTATCGTCGAGGACAAAAAGGTAATTGCCCACGGTGGCATCATCAAAGTGGAAYGAGAGGAAAGTGACGAACAGGGTTTGGATATTAACCTCACGCCTATGCATTTGCAGGTAGCGATTTTATATTATAATTATAATCGGTTTGCATCTGCCTTTTTTTTTTGCATGTCGAAAATTAGATTTATTATTAAAATAATTATTAATGGCTAGCTTTCACTATATATGTCTATGAAATTTTTAGTAACATAAGTAGATCTTACTAAACGTGGYCGGCCTGCATTTAATTGTGTTTCACTTCTGTATTATTTTAATTTCATAGAAATGGCTATATTGAAATTTATATAATGTTTGCTAGATATATTAATTGTAGTTAAGGTGTTTTTTTTTTAATAGAATGACAAAGCTCAACTTGGTTTTGATTGGGCCCGCACACCTGAAAAATAACCTTTTTTCACTTTGTAAGCATTCTATCCGAGTAGTGTTGCTGACTGAGTCATTGTTTTAGTTTTTCAATTGCATTGTGAAATATATTGCTTGCCTTTGTAAGTTATTCATTTCCCTTAGTAAATGCTAGCTAGATGAAGCTTTTGAGGCATTTAGATCAATGTTTTATCCCCTTCACTAATCTTACAGAATTTKAATAAGTGAAAATCTGAGATTTGTGTGCACATTATATGTATGCATGCATCCGTACATTTTTTCTTAACTCTAGCCATCTTTTATATATATATAAAATCTGGGATATGTTTACAAGATTCTGACCCTTTTTTAAAAAAAAAAATCTGTATATCTCGCATTCATCGCCTATAATAGCTACAAATTGCGAACTGTTTGTCCCCAGTTTCGTCTTTTGAGAAATTGCTCCTTATCATTTGCTTGGTACATAAAACATGAATTTGGGATCTCCATAAATTTTCTATTATTTTTTTTCCATTCTGCTTGTGTAGCTTGACAGATATTGTGTGCTTCGATTTCTTCTGTCACACAAATGACACAATAGTTATTTATTAGCCAAAAGGTCGTTATTATGTTTCCTTATTGAACTTATAACAATGTGTGTTATCAAAGTTGTAAGCCCTCTTACAACCTTTTTTTTCCTTGTGAAATTTGCTTTTACATTGTGCAGAGTGATATTTTTCTCATTTGCTCGAACGCAATGCAATATAATTCGTCGGATACCGTATACTACAAACAGGTAAAGACCCGTTCTTTCACTTTCTTTGTTATAATTATAGTTATTTTAGGCAGTTGTTGATTCCTTCTCTATTCATCCCCTAAGGCACGCACCATCCAAGAGTTGGCAAAAAGGAAATTGGAAAAAGTTAGGCTAAGCGTCGAACGCACAGAGAGAGATCAAATCCGAGCATAAATCCGACTCTGTTTTGAAGAAGCAAATTAAAAGGTCTCTGAGACGAACACCGCAAGAACCCGTTGGCTCCGATTTCTCATTTGGGGCCACACTCGCGAATGCCGGAGATATTCAGAACCTTGCGAATGCATTTCAAGCCGTTGGATCTGAGAAACCTGGTAATATTATTGATGGGCTCGTCGTGGCAAATTCGTTCTTGAATGATAACAGCTTAGAAAAGGCAGAAGATTCATTGCCGTTTGACATTTAGGATATTATCATTTTATCTTTTGGCATTATAAATGTTGTGATGACTTTTCATTTGACATTATTTTTGTTTGTCATTTTGTATTTTGGATATGTTGTCACTTTTTCGTTTGATAATATTTTAATTGTCATTTTGTACTTTTTGGATTGAGTTAAATTTGAGGTATTTTCTAGTTTATTTGGTGATTTAGTATTTGTTTGAAAAATATTTGGTTACAGGTAAAAATGTAAAATATTAAGATGTAAAATATTAAGAAGGTTTGTTTTTGATACATTAAAATTAGCAATGGATAATCAATTCTGTTGCTAAAAATGGAGTTTCTACTTTAGCAACGGATTTATTCCGTTGCTAAATTTCCAAATTAGAGACAGAAATTCCATTGCTAAATAACACGGACCTATTCTGTTGCTAAAATAGCTAAAAACAGAGTTTCCTATTTTAGCAACGGATTTATTCCGTTGCTAAATATCCAAATCAGAGACCGAATTTCCGTTGCTATTTAGCAACGGACTTATTCTGTTGCTAAAATCCGTATTAGAGACAGATTTTTCGTCTTTATTTAGCAACGAATTTATTTCTGTTGCTAAATAGCAACGAATTAGAGACAGATGTCTCTGTCTCTATTTAGCAACGGACATTATTTCCGTTGCTAATAACTAGCGACGAGCATTATAGCAACGGATTTGGTCGGTTGCTAATCCGTTGCTAATTTCCAGTTTTCTTGTTGTGTGGATTCTTCAAAACTTGGAATTTTCTGCGGTTGGATTTTCCTTGTCCGATGTTATATCTATAACTTGAAATACTTACTTGTCTTGTTTGATGGTGTGCCAAAAGAATTTTAACTAGATATGCAGATGTTCTTGAATACTATAATATATTTGAATATAATCCTTTGTTGAATTAGTTTACATGATAATTAACACGCACACACAAATCATCAAAATCCTAAATCTTCGTAGTTTTTTTTGGAAGTGTTTGCAAACATCTCCTAAATATTGGAAAAAATAGAAGTTGGGCAAAAATCAGTGGCTGATATCTTCAACTATTAGTCCCCTCACAAAATAATCAGTTCAATATAATACATTAAATTTCACCTGACAAAATCAACAATTCTTTTTCTGTGATTAATATTATTGCAAATAATTTATAAAGTTAATTATTCTCTAGTCTTGAGTCTTTTCTCTGTTCCAGATTATCGATCTACCTATTGTTCACATTCTTGCATTTGTTTTGTTTGAAGGACAGTGCTTAATAATATCTGCAGAAAGGTATAAATCTCATTTTCATTTTTTTCTCGTTTTTCTTTGTTAAATATTATCATACTTTTGTCTGCTTTCTTTTTTTGATCCTTATGTACTGTGTTGTACTTGTCTGTCTGCTCCTTATGTATGTAACAAATTGCATTTTTGCACTAGTCAATGACTATAAGTTTCTTGTATGTGTTTCTTTGGAGTTAATTTTATCAGTCTTTTTTTTTTCTTTCCCTTTTTTTTTAAACCCATTTGAATTTCACTACAAAAAATCATGACTATGCTGACGGCCAAATCCGTCAGAAAGCCATCAGTATATTGAATACTGACAGCCTCCTGATGGATATTGGTGGTCAGCATTGTCGTGGTCAGGATTGCAGCATCCTGACGGGACAATGTTCCCGCCAGGAATGCTGTCGGATTTCTTGACAGCCAAACCCACCAGTAAATGGTCGTCAGTATTACTGGCGAGTCTGGCCGCCAGGAATGTCTGATGTTATTCTGACGGGTTTGGCCGTCAGCATTCCTGGCGGGTTTCTGACCGTCAGCATTCCTTACGGGTATTAGCCGTCTGAAAGTCGTCAGTAGAGTTGTAGTTCAAGGAAGTTTTTTCTTATTTATTAATTAATAAAAAATTTAAACAAATAAAATTTTATATAATCCAAAATAAATTATCCACTAATTAAAAATCAAAATAAATCATCCAATAACTAAAAATCAATCCATCCATCAAATGTATAAAAAGAATTCTAAATTATCCATCCATATCTAACTATCACAACCATCAAATGTCGGATCAGGGGGAGGCTGAGTAGGAGGCCGACGAGACATGGCTAGGGCAACAGCTTCTTCAATCTGATGACAGAGCGTCAACTGGGAACGCTCCTGCTGCTCGCGGATCAACCGCTGAATCTCCAGCGCCTGCTTCTGGCGGATCCGCTGAATCTCCTGGTTGGCTTGCTCAAGCTGCTCCTCTTGGGACTGCACCTGCGTCTGAAGCTAGCGAAGATCGGCGCTGGTGCTGGAAAAAGTACTGCAGCCCTTCGGAGTCTTCCCGAAGCATCCAAGACCATAGCGTCGACCCTTTCTATTCCCGACAACCTGTAGGTAGACCTCGTTTGGGTCTACCTGAGGGCTGCTATCATCAGACGACGCAGCACGTCTCTCCTCCAAAGCCCTCTCATAGTCCTCCTGATATCAAAACTTTCAGCTATTATTTTTAAACAACTTTTATCAGATTTTATAATAAATCAAATATATATAATATATAATATTACAGCTATCCTCTGGGCTTTGGGATCCGTAAATGTGCCATCGAGATTTCTATGATACCTCAGCAGAAGGTCGTAGTTACTGGGCTGCGTACCCGTCTGCGAAGCCTGTATATAAAGATACATTTACAATATTTAATATAATGAATTAATTAAAAAAATAAAATTATACATGTTCAATAATATAATTAATTACTTAAAATATTATTATCGACTTACAATCTCGGCCGCCTGTCGATTTGTCGGCATAGACCCACCTCGTTGCTTCGTTATACCAGACAAAGGGTCTCAGTACTCGCTCAATCTGTTCCGCCTGGCCTTCTCAAACTTCTCTACCTCCTCAAGCCGCTGAAACTCCACCAGCCATCTATTCCAGATCGTCTCCCCTATGCAGGAAGGTATCGTCCCATTCATTCGATACGCCTTCCTCCATTCTTATATACGACTCTTATAAGAATCTCGCATCGCTATATAGAATGCTATCTTGATGGCATTCTCGTCGTATATACTTCTGTCCCACCACACCAATCTCTACAAAAGAAACACATTTAGATAAAATAATTAATCAATTTACTTAACACAAATCAAAATAAATAGAAAGAAAATTACCCTAAAACGAGGCCACCACGTCTGACGATGGCTGTCCGGGATGTGCTCGAATTTCCACCCTGCTGGGTTGATACGAGACTCGTGTATAGTCCTCAAATAAGTCGGCAAGGCATTCGACGGACTTCGTAACCTAAAAAATAATAAATTTATTTCAATATATGTCAAATAATTAAATTATATATTGAACATATAACAAAATTGATTAAAATGTTACTTACCTATTTTCGATCACGACTATCTCGATCCTGGTAGTCCGGACCTCTGTACCGGGCGTGCTCCCCACCTCATAAGACGGGGTAGGTGGAACGGTATCGTCGAAATCCATGTCGGTGGCATCATCCTCATGGGGTCCCGAGGACGATGAGCCGAGAGAACATAGTTTTATGAGGACCCCTGTCAGGCGTATAACATACAACATAGTTTTATTAATAAATAAAATTAATTATATAATTATATATATATAAGTGTGTGTGTGTGTATGATTGTTCAGATTATCGTTAATACTCATAAAATCTTCAAACCTCAACCCTAACTTCCAGACTCATCTTCGTAGCTTTTTTCGTCTTCTTTAGTTAAATCTAGTTCATCGCTTTCTGACTCTTCTAAATCATCATTGACCGACTCGTCGTGTTCGTGATTGAGAGGGTCGTTTAATTGGAAGTCGACATCCTCTAATTGTATTGCAGGAAATGTTTCTACAACATCTTCTTGAAATGACTGTTGTTCAGGCACGCGAGGCTCGATATAATCCACTGTCGATCGAGTTTTGATTTGCAAAGTTGCCCACCAATCCTGTTTGTCTTGATTAAAACTTGGATACGAACTGTAGTGCACTTGAGTCGCTTGGGCTGTGGGTACAAATGGCTCGTATCGATTGAATCTACATTTATGATTGATGTCAACGGGCTTATATTGAGGGTGAACTTTCGTGCCGACTGGAGTTGGATCAAACCACTCACATTTGAACAAGAGCGTCCTTCCGGTCGTCTGAAACCCTTGATACTCCAATTGAACCACTTCTAGAAGACGACAGTAATAATCCATGTAATCTGACCCATAATTTGTTCCTCTTATATAAACTGATGTGCTCGACGTTGATCGTTCAGAACAATACGAGAGCGTGTAAAATCTATATCAATTTATCTTACAACCGTCGAATGTGTTCACAACACGTGATGGACCATACACAATTGACCTTATATAATCGTAATTTACATTGTTCAAAGGATCTCGTGCCTACAATAATTTTATGTTTTAAAATTTTATAATATTTTATTGCAACGTAATTTTAAATATAATTAAGACTCACGTAGTTCTCAAACTAAATAGGAAATTTAGCGTCCACTTTTCGATTCAGTGCCTCATCTGTAATGTTCGGTTGGTGACGTTTAACACCATCTTCGAACAAACTGCACATTTATATTAAAATGAAGAATTATTATAATATTTAATAAATATATTTCAATAATTACAATTGCAACGAGCTTGAATCGTTAACCTGATAAATTGTTGGAGTTCAGCACAATTTAGTAACACATATCTTCGGACCTCGGCCAATTCTTCATCCGACAAGAATCTTTTCCCTGCGTCTGAGAAAGCTACACCATTATTTTTGAAAATAGATAGAATGTTTAGATCGTCGTCTTCATCATTTTGAACTTCTTCATTACGATTTGAGTTTGTCCTTTTTGTGGAGACATTATCGTCGAAGTAGTACGAAACAAAATCCGACGCCTCTTCAACTATACATTATCGCGGGTTTGAACCCTGGATGATCACAAAACTCACACTTATCCAGATTCAAATCATCCTTCCAATAAATCATGCAGTCCTTCACGCAACAATATATCTTCTCTACCGGTAACCCCATACCTCTCAACAACTTCTGAGAAATGCCATACTCCGATTTCAAATTCATAAGATGGGCAACTAAAGACAATCGATTGTGTATCTCGCAAGCGGGATACAGAGGGTTTTTTGCAGCTTTCAGAATATCGAAAAATTTATTTACCTCGGGATTAGGTGATTCATACAACTCAATATCAT
This sequence comes from Phtheirospermum japonicum, assembly GCA_014905375.1. Lineage (NCBI taxonomy): Eukaryota > Viridiplantae > Streptophyta > Magnoliopsida > Lamiales > Orobanchaceae > Phtheirospermum > Phtheirospermum japonicum. The sequence goes on along the minus strand of BMAC01000908.1, from coordinate 157,062 downwards.
TTATATCGAAATTGGGACCGACAACATCTTGCACCATATCGACGTACGCATTTGATGATGTTCCCCCGACTTCAATATTAGCAGGCGATGAGACATGATCTGTTTCCCCGTGATGAGTCCAAATGTAGTAATCAACAATGATCTCTTTGGTATCGAGGTGCACTACTACAAAGAAGGGCTTTTACATCGGTTATTTTAAGCCATCTACATTGGTTATTCAACCGATGTAATAGCCTCCGTCGTAAAATGTTCACAACACTACATCGGTTGTAGAACCGATGTAAGACTGGTCTATGGTACATCGGTTTCTAGAATAACCGATGTAAAAACATGAAATGCCCGATGTAAGAATGAACTATACTACATCGGTTTTATTAAAAATCGATGTAACACATGAAATACCCAATGTAGGAACTGACTATACTACATCGATTTCTCTTTGAACCGATGTAAAAACATGAAAAATCTCACATCGATTGTTTAAAAAGCCAATGTAAAATTTTTATTAACTTACACCGGTCAAATAATAGCCGATGTAAAAAGTACAAAAAAGTACATCTGTTGTTAATATAACCGAAGTAAGATTACTATTTCTTTTTTTTTTTTGCCGTTTTAGGCTATTCACACTTGGAAATTGGTAACCGATATATTTAGCCCAACATAATCATCAATTCAAAATACTTAACCATAGACAGTGATAGATATTATGTCTGAATAAAAAGTTATTCCCACAAGCAAGTGAGGTTTATTGAATCACATATTCACTGCGGATTAAAAGTACTATTCAATCACAGACTATAACAACCCAGTCACTTAACAAACTTGACAAACCAATTGAGCATATCTTGGTGAGATTCTTAGCAGATTTCACGGCCTTCTCATTGTTCTATTTATACCTCATCGACCACCCATGGAAAACACCAGGAAAGATTTTCACAAAGCTAGCAACCTACATTACGAAAATTAGACGACAAATTAATTACAATAATATCCGATTATTTTTTAAAATTACAAATATCCCATTGAATTTTGTGTTTGTTTTGCAAATTACCACATCAACAATAGGTTCAATATTGTACGACAACTCTCTCCCATCATCTCTGTTTGTTCTTTATTTTCTTTTTTTTTTTTGCAATTACACTAAAAAACAAGAGTAACTGGTTTTATGCACCATCACGTGTTCTTGAAAAGTAGTTAAACTTGGAATCACGATTTAAGCACGTACCTCAGGTTTCGATGATAGAATCTCCTCAAACTTTTTAACAAGCTCTAGGGGTGACACTTTGTCGATCTCAGCTCCCAAAATAGCTAGTATAGCCTTAATATTTGTGTTGCCAAGAAAAAAAGAAATTTACAAAATTACAAAATCAACCTCAGATGTGTTGCCTAATTATCGTTTAAATTTATAAATACCCCCTTAATTATATTTAGAATTTAGAAAGAGATTATTATTATTTATTTTATTTTTTTATTTTTCGTTTGGAATTATGTCAAACTAGGAAAGTTTTTTGGGGAACAAGCTCCTATCCGAAAAAATTTTCTACTGGTTTATTAATATATATGTTTCTTTAGTTTTTCATTTTTTTAAATATAATTCTAATTAAACTGGTTTCACTTAATTAAACTAATTATAATTTACGACATATATCTACAACGGTTGTAAAAAACCGTCGTAGTATATCTGTTAAATATATTTTACTACGGACATTCACAACGGTTGTCATATACCCGTTGTAGTAGTAGACTATTTACAACGGTTAAAAAACTAACCATTGTAAGATTTGACGGACTTCCCTATTACAACGTTTATTCGGCAACCGTTGTAGATTGACCGTTGTAATAGGCCTTTGTAGTAGTGGTGACATTTTATCCCATCGATAGACCTATAACTAGAGTTCCTACACTTATTTCGTGGGCATGGGCATTTCAATTTATCACCGTCCCTCTCTGCAGAATCATGCGTGAGTGCAAATTGTACGAAACTATCTACACCGGCCACAAACGCCGGATTTAGAAATCCGGCAATATTCTGTTTGTACATCCAACTACGATCATCATCCATCCTAAGATTTTTGAGTGTTATTCGTGATTCTAGAATTAAAGAAGGTGGTAAAACTTCGGCAGCATTACGAGAAGAATGAGTAATTCGAGTTATAATTGGTAATGCTTCTATCCCATTTAAGAACGTGACATTTAGTAGTATGTATTATCTAAAAATATGCATTTTTCTTAGATTCAAAATTTCGGCAGTATCTCCCCTTAGTTCTCGTAGTACACGTATATTTCAGTGAACCCGAGAACAATTAGAGAGATGCAGAAACCGAAATTTCAAAACAAAAAAAAAAACATACACATAAGATAACCATACTACAAGTCAAATTCTCAAACTGTCCGAAAATGGGACAATTCAAAATTTAGTATCAAACTCTATATTTGATACTAAATCTCAAACGGGTTTAAGGAATATTGAAGTAATTCGAAACTTAGTTTTAAAATTTTCTATTTGATATTAATTCTCAAACAAGTGATCTATATATAATTGATTCTCTACCAAAATATGAATCGCGTCACTTCGCCAAGGTTCCAAATAAGCAATTAACAACGTCACATTTTTAAAAAGTATTTTGAAAATTTAAATAAAATCACATGACACCTTATCACGTTTTTTAAAAAAATTCTGAAAACCCGCTATTGGAGGGACAACACCTCCCGGCCGGCGCCGTAACCCACGTCAACATCCGACGGTATACAACCAACAATACCAATGAAAATAATATATATAAACAAAAATAAACCACGTCCGATCACCACGTCCTCCAATATATGCAAAATATACAAAAAGATTTTTAAATCCCGGCCGATCACCACGGCCTCCCATGCATGAACAATATATATACAATATAATGGGTGCATACATATATCACAATTTAATTTGCCCCTAAAGTTTATCTAAATTTAAAATCAGACCCTAACAATCTAATTTAATATAATGACACCCTATTTTCCTAATTATTTACTAAATTAACTCATAACTATCTAATTATATACTTTGTGTAGGTATTTTTTTAAAAATTTACCAATTTAACCCTAATTTACGATTAGGCCCCTAATTTGAAAACAAAATTTAAATAAATTTTTATTTAATTTAAAATTATTTTAAAAACTATAAATGTATTTTTAAATTAAAATAAAAACATATTAAAATTAACTACAATTTATATTAACTATAATTTTAATCCTAATTAGGCAATTAATTCATAATTGACTCATAATTACATAATTAACTTTTAACTGCGTGTAATTACATATTAACCCCCAATGTAATTATAATTATTTAATTAACCACTAATTTATTTTAATTACACAACAAACTCGAATTTCAAACCCTAATCCCTAAATAAATACTAAACACTAAATAAATACTAAACCCTAACCTTAAACACTAATTATCTGCTAATTATATAATAAATCAATCAACAACAGATACACAAAAAATGTAAAAAAATATAAAAATGAAAATGAAAAACTAACAAAAATGAATTGGAATTAACTCGTTGACAGGCGCTCAGTGGCAGGTGGCAACTGCGGCGCTCGGTGGCAGGCAGCGACGGCGACG
>BMAC01000908.1:140288-149354 GCA_014905375.1 Phtheirospermum japonicum | reverse complement strand
CCGCCCCGACGGGGATGGGGATTACCCGCTTTAAGCGGGGATGGGGATGGGGGCGGGTATGATATTGCGGGTTTTTGCGGGGGGGGTACGGGGATGGGGATAAGGTTCCCCCGCCGGGTACCCCGTTCCCGTTTGAGACCCGTTTCAAACCCGCATATATTATTATTTAATTATTTATTTTTTATATTTTTGAACCATTTTTAAATGTAATAGACTAAATGTTTGTTATGCTATTTGAATTTTATTATAATTTTATTTTTTTATATTTAAATAGACCTAAAAATCAAGCTCCGTAATTTTTTTTTTTAGTTTTTTAAGTGATAAAATGTAGACGGGTACAAGCGGGTACGAACCGGGTATATGGAACGGGGGCGGGTGATTGGGTATTGCGGGTGGGGGCGGGGGCGGGGAGTACCCGCTTAGTTTTGAAGGCGGGGGTGGGGCGGGGATGGGGATGACTTTTTCAAGTGGGGACGGGGGCGGAGGTAGGCGTAGCGTACCCGCCCCCGCCCGCCCCCATTGCCATCCCTAATAGATTATAGCATTCCTCAGAATTCCATGTTTCGCCCGAAGTTCCCCTGTCGGTTACGATTTTTCAGCAAGTGAACACAATCCTCGAAGATTAGAACTCCTAAACCTAAGTTGTTATTAACGAAAAACCCCTTTTAATCACTTCACAATCGCCCGCAACCAAACACAAACAAATTCTCTCCCAACACACAAAGTTAGAAAATACAAAGTACATTTGCCGTCGTTTACAAAATTCAGTGGCCGTCGTTTACAAAATCCAGGGGCCATCGTTTAGTCGCAGAGTGGTCGTCTTCCTCAAGCAGGTAACCCCTCTGAATCCAATATTTCTCGATTAAGTCAGTTTTTCCGTTGTCTTAAGCGTACAATAACCACACACGAACATCACTTSAATTTTCGGCAAACCCTTGTAAAACCCCAGGCCAAAATCTTAGAACACCGTCTGAGCCCGTCGAACCAAACCCATCCAATTTTAGGACCCTTCGCTTCTTGTTCTAGTCCGGCCTTGGACGGAGACCGTGGTGGGAGAGAGTGAGCGAGTGGTTGTTTTCGTACGGTGTCTGAGAGTGTGTAAGTTGCGATGAACCGTATGCTTTTCAAAATTAAAATCAATTCCGAGTTTAATTGGGGATTTCCAAATTGAGAAATTGATTTTCAAAATCTGGGTTTGATTTTCAAAGAGGGAATGGGGTTTATATTTTTGGTGTTGTTTGTTGTTTTTGCCTTCGTGGGTGTGTGCTGTGAGCGGATTTTTTGAGCAGAAAAAGAGAGAGAGGGCAGACGGTCGGAAGGGAGTCGCTGTGTGTGTTGGTGGTTGTGGATTTGCAGAAATTGGAGAGGGTGACGGGTGGTGTATGTCTTAATGTTTTGGTTTTTAAGGGAATTAGTTTTGGGCTTGGGCTTGGTTGTAGAATTCCCTTGAGCCAATTAATTGTCCAAGCAAGATTACCTCCATTTATTTTATTTTACTTATTCTAAAATTATTTTCTAAAAGTTAATTATTCCATCGTTTAGGAAACGAGGATTCCGAGGACTAGGAACGTTTCACGTGTCGCATTCAAGTCAAGTTATTTTCTGCATAAACGAGGTGGGTATATTTAACTCAAAATCTTTTTAAATTCAAGTTCATATTAATTGCTCGATATGTTATAGTTTATGGTGATTTCATGATAATTATACAATTATGGCCTTCGGGCAAATGACTATGTATACATAGAGTCGCGCGACAGCACATAACAATTATTGGTCATGGACTGCGTAATCGGTCCGGGGTCGACGGATCCTTGGGATGGCCCACTGTACTGCACAAAACAATTATTTCCATGTTTTACTATGATGCTATGTTATATTGAGGAATTAATTATGAACTGTATCTCCACTGAGTCGTTTTGTACTCATCCCTTTTCATCAAAAATTTTTTTTTCAGGTGAAGTGAAGCGCAGCGTAAGCGTGGTGGTGGCGACGATAATAAAACATGATTTAAAACTTATATATTTCTATTTTCGAAACTTGATCAAATAGTCATATTTTATACATGATGGATTTATTCGAGCGCTATTTACAAAATGTCATATTATTATTATTATTGTCATTATTATTATTATTATTATTATTATTATTATTATTATTATTTTCAAATGATATTATATGTATTTGTTTTCTTTAAAGTGACATGTGGTACTAAATCATACGAATTATTTGTCATAATTTGTTAGTCTTAAAAGTTTATTCAAAGATGTTTATTTAAAGTAACGTCCCTCATATTACTTTTATTAAAATATAATTGCTTCTGCTTGTGTTTCTCGCTATGAAAAACTGGGGCGTTACACAAAGACATACCGTCTCTGAGCTGAGGTAGTTAATTTTTGGAAAATTACCATTTAGCGATAAAATCAAATTTGTATCTACCATTTAGTCTTTTTAATTAGTTTTGTCCCATATAGGCCAAATTAATATTATTAATTAATAAATAAGTATGACAAATAGTCTGTATTACCCCTAAACTATTCCTATTAAATCATCGTTCTCGAACAAACGAACCAAACTATCGTTCCGAGCGTGATTAATTAATGAGTTTTTTGTTTTCATTTCTGATTAACTTATCTCTTCGCTTCTAACGCTATCAATTTAGATGCAGAAATAATGCGTTCTCGAATTCCAAAAAAATATAAAATTCCATAAAAAAAACTCAATCATACACATTCACGTACTAAAAGAAAAGTATGAAATTCAATCAAATCCTGTTAAATTAGTATGAAATTCTATAATCCGAACTGAGTATGAAATCTTCTGGGAATCGTGTGAATTGTAACGATAAGTATAAGAGTGGGGGAGTTTCACGTACGAAACGTGAAAGTATGAAATCCAATCAAATCCCGTTAAATTATTATGGAATTCTCAAATTCAAACTGAGTATGATCTTGTGGGAATTCGTGTGAATTGTAACGATAAGTATAAGAGTGGGGGAGTTTCACGTACGAAACGTGAAAGTATGACATTCAATCAAATCCCGTTAAATTAGTATGGAATTCTCAAATTCGAACTGAGTATGAAATCTTGTGGGAATTGTGTGAACTGTAACGATACGCATAAGAGCGAGAATTGATTTGGGTACTAAAAGGAAATTATGAAACTCAATAAAATCCTATTAAATTAGTATGAAATTTTAATGAAATTATTTGGGAATTGTGTGAATTGTAACGATAAGTATAAGAGCGAGATTTTATTTGGTATGAAATTCTAATGAAATCTTCTGGGAATTGAGTGAATTGTAATGATAAGTATAAGAGCGAGAGTTGATTTGGGGAGTTTCACATACTAAAAAAGTATGAAATAAATTCTGAAATTCGAACTGACTATGAAATCTTCTGGGAATTATGTGAATTATAACGATAAGTATAAGAGCGAGATTTGATTTGGGGAGAGTTCGTAGAAGAGTGTCTGTAGGGATAGATTTGTAATGTATGTATAGGAGTTAAATATATAAAATATATAAAAAAACATTTGGTCTAAATGGAATATGATTCTTTACTTTTGGCCTAACTGGTCAAGGCCCCAATTAATTTTAGGTCATATGCACGGTCGGATAGTACAATGTGACTTGATCCAGCATATTTATTTTATAGCTTAACGGACTAGGACTCACATTTAAATTTAGTAGAATTTTCTCATTAAGCTATAAATGTAAATTGTAGGTTATGTTGTTGTTTCGGTAATTATTTACCAAAAAAATCTAAAACTGTCGGTAATTTGAAAATCAATTGTTGATTTGTTGGTATAATTTGAGGAAAAAATATTTCTTATTATGTCGGTAATTGTAAAACTTAGTGTCAAATTAATTTCTTCTTTGCCGTTGCTAGTTTATTTATTGAATGGCTTAGAGCCGACTACTAATTTTCAAAATATCCAGTATTGCAATTTTGGTGAACCTGCTTTCACTTCTTTCTTTTTTTTAAAGATTTTATTCCCAAGATGAATTAGAGATCGATGTGACCCTTAGGCGCCTAGTGTGGGTGCTTACTATAGGACCTAAAGCCCCTTTCCTCCAGGTTGATGTCGATTCAAATAGTTGTGCTGAGGTTTATGATAGCTTAGCTAGTTGAGTTTTGGCTTCGTTCGATAAATCTGATCTCACCGGACCGGTCGAAGGGGAAAGAAGGTATGGGTGGTCCAGGAACAACAACGGGAGAGGGCTCGTAGCCCCCCGCTCTCTCTTCCCCAGCCTCGGAGAGATGCAGAACTATTTTTTTTAACTTCTACAAGTCGTATATTGATTTTGTGAAAACTAGATTCCTTACGCAAGAAAGCCTGGGATAGACACGAAAGCAAAGGATCTTATGTAAGCCACTATTTCGACTTCTTTTTCAAGCGAGCAAGAGAGGACTAAGGCAAGGGCTAGAGCCTGTTCAATTTCATAAAGTGTTTTTTTTAATATATCATAAGGGATTACCCGTGCCATTTCCATCGAAAAAGGGCCGCCGAAGCAGCATAAGCAGGCTTCTATTGCTAYGTAACAATAAAGCAGGATAGCATTTTGCGCCCACATCTTTGAATTTGAGGGTAAAGAGCTCGCTTGTTATACGGGATCCGACGCTTCCAACAGAGCGAACCATTCTCCCATTCAACCTTTGCATCTACTGAACTATCTCGCCGRATGGAATCGGCTTGCCCACTAAACTAACAATGATTCTCTACCAGTATAATCCACAAAGATTCTATACCAACTAATAACAACTAATATAGATAAGGCCCCGGTTTGTCTTTCCCCGAAGAAAGGTATGCAGATATATAAAATGCAATTCCATGAAAATGCTCGCCCAAGCTGTCTTCCAATTTTCTTCGCCTACGAATCGAAGAAAAGTCATTTACTTGCACTTGCTTGCTTAGCTCCAGCTATTTGTGAGTCGGTATTCCGCAAACAGATGGAACTTGCAACTTGAGTTATGAGTTATGAGCTATTGTAGCTAATGCTACTAGGAGTTCCTGTAGCTCTGAGCTCTGTTGCTTGTAGCTATGAGCTACCCTGGCCTACCATGACGAATCATACCAGTGCCATACTTGTAGCTACACTTGTTCCTTCTTTCTAGTTCGAGCCCGAGACTGAGTTTGAGCTAGAGTTGAGTTAAGAGTTACTGCAATTATGAGTGTCTCTGTAACCAAACTTCATAATGAGTTCTGCAAACACCATAGCAGCTCCTGATTTCAACTTCCATTGGGTCTCTGAATCTGAAAGCTGATCAATACCTACTRCCAACCTTTTGATTTTATAAACACATTGACAGAAAGTTACTACTTTCTAGAAGGTAATTTATGTACAAACGTTATAAAAACCATACTCCTCGAAGGTATTTTTCAATATCCGTTTTGAAAAATAGACTTTTTAGAACGGATTTTTTAAAATTTGTTTGAAAATAGACTTCTTAGAACGAATTTTAAAAATCCGTTCTAGAAAATAGAATTAGAACGAGTTTTTAAAATTCGTTCTAGAAAGTTGTTCCTACAATGGTTTGATGAGTAAAGGACCGGAAATATGACTTTATAGAACAGGTAATAAGCATTCCAGAATGGGTAAATAACCGGTTTAGAAAGTATGACTTTCTAGAACAGGTTAAAAGATTTTTTTTAAAAGTTAGATATTCTAGAACGGTTCTATCTAGAATACAGCAATATCCATTTTAGAATGTCTCTGCTAGTGTGTACGAGAGAGAGTCATGAAATCTAAAATCTTTAACTAAAAAAGACAACTAGACTGCATGCATTTATTCATTAAATGACATTAGATTTCATTATCGTAATTTGACACACAAGATTTATGACTTAAACAGAAGTGTAGGAAACTGACTATAATTATGATCCAAATGATATTTTCTGTGATGAACCTATGGAAACAGATCTACAATAATCAAAGCAATTTCACCAAGATATAATTTTTGAAACACAACAAAGAAAATAGTGAAAAATATTTTTTACCTCCCGAACTATGGTCATTTTTACACTTTACCTCCTAATTTTTTTTATGCAAATCACCTCCTAAATTGTACTAATTTTGCACTTAACCTCCTGAATCTCACGCGTCATTGTTTTGAACAGGAGTCATAAGTAAGAGATGGAAAGTCGGTTTTACCCCTTATATGTAAGCGTGCATGTCACACAAGTGAGCTCCGACCAAAAGTTCCACTAAAAATGGGAGTTCAGGAGGTTAAATGCAAAACTCGTATAGTTTAGGAAGTAATTTGCACGAAAAAAAAGTTTAAGAAATAAAATATCAAAATGACCATAGTTTAGGAGGTAAAATTTTTGTTTCTCAAGTATATATTACAACACCATCCTATTGCTTGACATGAATCTTAGAAAACAGTCACCTCACATCCAAAAATTATTGGAGCACTATATTTTTTTTATTTTTTTTATACACATATTCGGTAACCCAAGCGGTATTACTGTCATATATTCGTCAAAGGACTTAAAAACTTATTTTTCAAAACAAGCTAAAAATATGTTTTGCAAAAAGTTCAATAGCCAAAAATAACCATTTACACGATTTATTATTATGACGATGTCATTAATTAGTATAATTGTTGTGCCAGCATAGTAATTGCGAATCCAGGTTCCCTTTTTTTCTTTAGCTCCACGGTATGTACACGAATTCTTTCAATAATATTAATGGCAAATGTTGCATTTCGACAAGAATAGTATAACTATATTAACAAATGAACAAAACTGTATCAAGATGACAACTGAACTGTGTAATTTACTGACTTAGAGATAAAACATGATAAATAAAATAGAAATTCCAATGTGTTAGTCGTAGGATCAGACCACATATGGGGATTATTGAAAAATTAATTTTGTTTTTGACTAATTATAATGGCTAAATATTTAATTCATGTAAAATTAAATAAAATAAGATTATTTTACGTGTTTAGTATAGATAATCAAAGTATATATTTATTTTCTTAAAATTGAGTTTAGGTGAATGAGAAATAAATGGTGAAAGTAGCTATTTGAAAGAGTTTGTGTATTAAAAAAAAGTTGTAAGCTCCCTCATTGAAAACTTAAGAAAAACTAATACACCAAGTAAATGCGAAGTATAAATGATCATCAACAAGTGAATAAGACCATCCACCAGTTGTTGTTGCTGGCACAGCCACACTCGCGTTCGATAGGCTTGGACTTGGATCTTGTTTTTAAAAGAGAATGGGCTCGGCTCATTAAAATGCTTAGACCTATTTGTTTGATCAAAGGAAGATGGGCTACACCAATTACTTAATGAAGCCCAATGGGCCGTGACCTTTCACCTTCTACTATTGCACTTCAAGTGTCCCAAAGCCATGATGGTTATCTTCTGCATTTTGATGCTCTAAACACCTCAAAAAATTTCAAAGTATTGTGTTCGGTCTTCACATTTCTTAAATTTGTTAGAGTTATAATGTTTAGTGTGCCACAACTTCAAAGACATTAAGTCATTGTATCTTTTGAAACACTACGTCAATTCTGTCAACACTACACATGGCGTATTTGTCTCGCGAATTTTTTTTTTCTTACATTAACTTATTGATCAATCTGGTTCGGGTTCAAGGAGGTGTTCTTATTTCGTTTCATTCTATTCTCTAATTTTATTTTACTTTTAGTAATTTTAAGAACAGTAGTATAGATCGGTAGCATTTGCCATTTTGTATTTTATTCTTTACAACTTTTGTAACAATCACAAGAGAAACTTTACTGTGCTACTAAATCATGGAGAACATTAATCAACAAAAGACAAACACTAGCGAAGCAAAAAGAGCCCTTGTTTCAAAATGTTGCCCTCATGCGAACATTTCTGTCGAAAGACTTAAGAAATTCAATGGTCTTTATTTCAGGAGATTGGAACAAAAGATGCTTTTCTGTCAATCACTTTGGGTTTGGCTAGATATTTTAAGGAGGAGCCAACTTTCGTTTCAGAAAATAAAGACAATACTAACTCACGTGTTACGTATTATGCTTGGAACCAAGGTGATTACATTTGCCCAAACCATGTCTGAATAGACTGAGCGATGAACTGTACAATATGTACATTATTGTGAAGACTGGTAAGGAACTTTAAATTGACTTGGAGATGTATTACAAGTTCGAAGATACTAAAGAGAAGATGTTCATTGTTGGAAAGTTTCTAGACTTCAATATGGTTAATACTAAGAATGTCATCTCACTAGTACAGGAGTTCTAACTAATTCTACATGATATTCATGTTGAGAGCATGTCCGTAAGTGAATCCTTCCAGGTATCTCTGTGATTAAGAAGGTACCAATGGGTTGGAAAGACTTCAAGAATTACTTCAAATCTAAGACGAAGAAGATGAACTTTGGAGGTTGATTATAAAGCTTTGGATTGAAGAAGGCAATAGAAATTCTTAGATTAAGTCAAGCCTATCTCCGATGGAGGCTCGTGCTAATCTAATGAAGCAAGGCAACTCCTTTAAAAGAAAAGTGCCTAATGCTTAAATCCTTTGAAGATTACATTACATTCAAGACCTTGTTTTTATATTGTTAGTTGAATGAAACTTCAATTTTTAATATCACCCACCACATACAAAAATGCTCATTTAGCATAATTTTTTTTTTATATATATAATACTGATAACATATATCATATGAATGAACTTCTAATCCAACATATAGTAATCTATAACTTTGCATATTGAATCTTGGCAAAACTATTGTGTCAATAACTTTTAATGAAATTAAAAATGCCATCCTCATTATCATTGAGATCATGAGTATAATATTACCGTGACCTCTTTTTTTCTTCACATACTTATTTCATTTTACCAAAAAATAAAATAAAAATTATATTATTAATAGTAAATTAGAACATAAGATATAGTCGACTAAATTTCTTATTAATTCTCTTTGATCCCATTGTGTAGATATAACTTATCAAGATCTATTTATTCTAGAATCACCATCAGGCACCTAAACCTATTCAAGGGTTCATGATGTGTTATATTGGTTTACTCTACTAGAGTATAACGCATAGCAAGACGATCATCAAAAATAA
>BMAC01000908.1:110288-135288 GCA_014905375.1 Phtheirospermum japonicum | reverse complement strand
ACCCTTTCAAAAGTAGACTCGCACTGTTTAACTGGATTTTAATTTTGAAAGGAATACAAAAGTTGGCTCAGTCCTCTGTTTTGCATGTAATTGTGGCATTTTATCTTGTGTTTCTAGTTAGAGTTTAGCGTTATTTGTAGTAGTTTGAGTCTTATTTTGTTAAGGTTCTAGATTATTCTATCATTTTTAAGTTTGAGATTGATTGGTGTGTTGCAATGATAAATCATGAGGTCTTTGAGTCCAAATTCTTATGTTGTAGGTGGCCAAGGGAGTTAGAGTTGCTCTGAGTCGCATTGGGAGGTGTCCAAGATCGAGTCGAGACCTTGAAGTCCAAAATCCGTGCCGAAACGAAGAAACCGTGCCGGAAGAAGTTGAGATCGACTGAAAATCTACCGATCGACTGCCGGATCGACTGGCAGTCGATCGACTGCCCTTCCAAGAATCGACTGAAATGCTGAAAATCGACTAAATTCCAGGGACTTCCTCTCCTTTTCAAGAAGCAGTCGACCGACTGCTTGCTGCCAATCGACTGGTAGTCGATCGACCGCCCCTCCCGGATCGACTGAACTGCTTAAGGATCGACCGAATTCCAGAGATTTCCCAAAAATCGACACTTCCCCAAGAAGCAGTCGATCGACTGCTTACTGTCGATCGACAGCAGTCGATCGACTGGCCACTAGCAGTCGATCGACTGGAAGACCGGGAATCAGCGCGAATTTATGATTTTGCCCCTACTAATAGCTATTTAAACCCCATTTTTAACCCCCAAAAAAACATACACTCTTTCCCCAACTCTTGCATGAGGCTTGGGAATTAATTTTCTCTCATTCTTCTCTAGATCTACTTTCTCTTTCTTAGGTTTTGGATTTAATTTTCAAGCTATACCTTGAGTTTGTAAGCTCAAGAAGAATCCAAATACTCCTTTGGATTAGCACTTTCATTTGTAATTCAAGTTTGGGATTCTCCATTTAATATTAGTAAGCTTTTATTTTACTTTCAAACTTTGTTCTTCATTTTCATGCATGTTCTTCAATTATGCCTTTTGCCTTAGCTACTTGATTCCATGATGAGACTTGTGATTTGGCTATGAATTATAGATGAGTGACACATCTAGATCATATATCGGGCCTTGGTTCATCATGGCTTTGAGTTTTACTTATGCTTTATTTGCAATTTAGTTTTCATACATAGTTTTAAATTGAATCTTAGATCCACTCTTCGTTTCTTGTTATTTTTCCAAAAGATTTGAACTTTTACGTCAACTTTTATTGCTCTTTACTTTGGTGCTTTCAATTTTTGGTAATTTGCTTTATTTGAGTTTTCATGCATGGTTGTACTTTATGCATGCATGATGGTACTCGATGAAACAATGCTTGTTTTTGCTTGTTTTTATTAATTTCTTGCATTTTCAATTGAGGCATACGACGAGACATCCGACCAACTTGTCATTTCAATTTCTAGTATAGTTTGCTATTTTTAATTGCATTATTTCCGGTTTTCTTTCATCTCTTGAGCTTGAAACACATTGAAACTCGCAAATGGATTGAAGTCCGATAACACCAAGCCATGAACTCGTTGATTTATTTCAACACCACAAAAACTATAACTTCATCCTCCTCGCCCCGAATGTCTTTAGGCGGGCACATTTTGCTATTCCAATACTTAATTTTAGATTTGGATCTGAGTTGTCTATTTATAGCTCAACAAGTTCTGATTTTGGAGCTACCCCAATAATATAGTACGATTAATGTCCATCAGTTTTACCATCGTATGAATGCTTTAGTGTTCAGAGGGTAAACTCGCCTCGTATGAAATTACAAAATATAAATTAAATAAATTATGTTTTGGATTATATTTTGTCTATTTTTTTGAGTTATTAATTTTTAATATTTAGAATTTAATTAATTATTTTATTTACTGAATTAAAAATTTATATATTCTCTTTTTTCTTTCCAATTTATTTGAATTTTTAAATGTGTTTTCGATTTTTTATATTTTTTTCATTTTTTAATTAACTTAATTGTTTTATTTTATTTATTAAATACAATATTAAAAATTATAAATTTTCAGTTTTTTATTTATATTTTTTTTTATTTTTTGAATTTTCAAATAATTTTTTTATTTAAATTAATTATTTCCTTCCAAATTTGATATTTCCTTTAACTTTAACGGAAAAGCTAATGATGAGTATGAAAAGTGAGACCGAAATTAAACTTGGAGTACTAATTTTGATACTTTGCAAACTTCAAGTATTGAAACTGAAATTTCGACATACTTTTATACCAAAAAATAATATTACCCTTTTGTATTTGTATACCATAACATTATGGATTGAGTATAAGGGATTATTTTCTTTGACATTCATTAGGGCTTATTTGTTCCATGTTTTTTCAGCCTCGAATTTGGATTTTATTTATTTATTATTTTCAGAGTCCAGGTCCAAACCAATACCTACCAAACAATTGCTGATGCAATAATAATCTATGATTTTTTCTTTGAAATAAAACTAATATTACAATCGTTACAATTTATTAGGTGCATCCAGGCTAGGTTCACCCTGTATAAACTTAATATCATTCAGTTATACGTGATGATATATGGTAATTATACGTGATGATATGTGAGAAAAATTTAACGTTTAGGTTTTACATTTCCATTTTAGGGTTTAGTTTTCATTTTTAGGATTTAATTTTTTTATTCTTTTATTAAATTTACCATTTTAGGGTCCCGACAAAAATCTATCATTCTACCAGTTATATGTGATGATATGTGTTAGTTATATGTAATGATATGTGTCAGTTATATGTGATGATATATGATAGAAATTTAGGATTTACAGTTTAATATTCAATTTCGGGGTTTAGTGTTTCATTTTGGGGATTATTTTTTTTGTTTTAGGTTTGTTTTTTTAATTTTAGGATGCAGATTTCAGATTTAGAATTTCTATTATTCGTGATGATATGTATCAGTTATATATGATGATATGTATCAGTTATATGTGATAATATATATCAGTTTGAAGCAATGATAAATTAAATACATGGTGCACCTTGGAAGGTGCACCAGACTCCATGGTATACTCTCTCATTATTATTACATATGTACTCATAAATAAACTAATACAACATGAGAATGACAATTGAATTAGATTCAAATGAAAATCACTACATTATATGTGAAATTAAATCCAATTATGAGATTTAGATCTAATTAAATTAATAAATTTGATTTTTTTTATTTTCATTATATAATGAAAAACACTCTAATTATGTAATAAAAGTACCGCCAGTATATAAACTAATATATTATAAATATACTGTGCTTATATAATAAAATCACTGTTAGAAAGGTGAGAGGAAGAGGGGAGGGGGATAAGGTAACGGAGGGGAAGGAAAAAAGGGAAAAGAAAAAACAAAGAGAGAGAGGGGTGGGGTGGGGGTGGCAACTGCCGCCCCTGGCCAATCAAATGGGCGCGTGCATTGCACGCGCCATATGGAGAGTGGGGGTGTGGGGCCCACCTCTGCGAAAGCTGACCTGTCCATTTCTTTTTTTTTTTCTTTCCTTTTTTCTTACTTTTTCTATTTCTTTGTTCCTTTCTTCTTTCAATTCCGCCTTCTGTGCGTTGTTGTTGTAGTTTATATATATATAAAAAAAACGAATTTATTGTAATAAAATAAAATTTTAAACCTAAAAAAATATTAAAATTTAATTATTAATTAAAATTTTAAAGTACTCATAAATACTAATTATAAGTGAAAAATATCAAGAATAGATATATAAATAAGCTAAAATATCACATCTTGTCTCATAAAAAGAATTATTATTTATTCGAAATCTCCACATCATCCAGGAAATCTCATCAGAAAACTTATCTTATCAGATAAAAATAAATAAGTTTTATTTATTTATCCAAAATCTCCACATCATCCAAGAAATTTCATCAGAAAGCTTATCTTATCAAATAAAAAAAAAAGTTATTTATTTACTGAGACTAATGTGCACACTTCACAATTACATTACACATCTATATATATATGTACGCACTGAAAAATCTACCAAAAAATGTAAACTATACCAGCTAATGATGACTAATTTTGATGTAAACCATCCGCATGTACTAAAAATACACAATAATTTCTATAATCCTGCACTCACTCTATGGACCATGGAGATGGAACGAGTCATCTTGGATTTATCATCGGTCAAAAAGAAAGTGTTGAAAGAGGTGCAAAATAAGCGGATTTCATCTTAAGCATCCCGCAGGTAAAAAGTCCACTCGAGAGTCATTTCATGATTTCACCTACTAATTTCAGAAATTTACGAAAGGATCGAAGAAATGGAGATGAGGTACGTTTTGTGGAAAACAATAATTTTCGGGGATGGAGTGTTATTTGATGAAGAACGTGGATTGGTCTCAATAATAATGTCTCTCCATCCTATGTAAAGTCCACACATCTGTCTACAAATAATTATGTGTTTTGTGTTGGTTTCATTAAGTTACTAACACATTTTTTTTTAATGAAGGAATACGGTGATGATGCATCACGCATATATTATTTGTATGATGTGTTACCATTGTGGAAGAAAATGGAAACAACTTTCAATTGATGCATTCTCAATGTATTAGTACTCAAGTGTGTAATAAAATGGGATCGGAATGACCTTAGTTTGAGTGCGCAAAATATGTACTATGTTTAATTTGTAATTTAAGAATTTATAACGTTTATTTATTTAATCAAATTGCCTGTTTTTTTTTTATCTTACCGATCTCATCAAGACGCTTATGTTGAGTCTTATTTTCAAATAATTATAAATTATTATTGATTTAATAGATTTAATAAATTAATATTATAAATAAAAAAAATTCATATATATATATATAGGGGACTTCTACGGTGCCGTGAAGGTACCATTCCCCATTTAATCAGAACTCTTAGATGCAAAGTTAGTTATAGATAATGATAAGATCAAGGGATGTAAATGCAGGGGGATTAGGAGGTATGGTACCTTCACGGTACTGTAGTCATTTCCATATATATATATATATATATATATATATATATATAGGATTGGGTTCAAATGAGAACCCCTACCGCCACAGCCACGACTGCCGCCACCAATAGGATGGAGGCCAGCCCGGCAACAACTACGTTCTTCTTACTATCCCCCATTTTGTTTTCTTTAAAACGTTTTTTTTTTTTTTTTTATTATTTAATTCCCTCCGGCAATTTATTTATTTCCTATCGGAGGGCCCCCTCTGCCTTGTTACTTGCTTTGTGATTCCCCTTTAAAATTACTATTTAAGGCAATGATTGTATTATGGAGAGGAGAAACGGGGGTTAATATGTTTCTGAAATAACGTTGGAAGTGGGAACTTTGTGGTTGTTAGTGAGGTTTCTAAAATTAGGAGGACGTTGACTACAGATAACAACCGGATTTCAACGAAAAAATCTGTTGGAATTCAGATAATTCCCCATTGGAATGCTCCATTCCAAATGAAAAACATATGACTACAAAACTTAAACTTTTGTTGGAATCAGCAGTTGTGGGATATATACTCTAACAACAATTCCAACAACTATTCGAATAGTATCCCAACGGATGTATTGTAGGAATTCCAACAACATTCCAAGTGTTATTTTACCGTTGGAACATATTTTCATACATATTTATATGTAGGAACTTCTCAATAGTCCAACCGCTGTTTCCTTTGAAATTTAGGAAACTCATTTTCGCCGATATGAATTTTTTTCTCAATTATATAAAATCACTAATTTTACATTTGTTGATGCATTTTTTACTTATACACATAGTTTTCAAAAAGTGTTCCCTATGATAGTTCTCCCAAAAACTTTCTTAATTGCGCTCCATTCACTGACTAAACACAGCCGGTATGAACCTAAGGATTTTGGGGGATTTTAGAATCCTTGTTTGTTTCGAATATTTTAGAGACAACTTTTACTATAGGGTGGGTCATGGGGGTGGGTTCCAATGACAAGTTTAGTTTATTAGTACTTTTATTATATACTAATAGCATCTTTATTTTTCATCCCCATTCTTTTTTCCTTTTTCAATTTTTCGCCACATCAATAAAAATATACTCCACATTATTTTCTTCCCCTATTCTTTTTATCTCATTTATTTACTTTACCAACAAATTTATTTTTTATGGGTCTCACATATTTCCCAATAATTTTCATTCATACTTTTTATATTCCAATACAATTATATTTATCTATTATCTATTTAAATATTTTATAAATATAAAAATATATATATATATATTATATAGGGTTGTGTTCAAATGAGAACCCGTTATTATATGTGAACCTAGGGACTCATCTTGAACATTAGATTGGATAATCTTGATGGTTGAGATCATGACATGTCAGCATGGTAATAATGTAAAAAATTGCATTAATTAATTAAAAATGGTATTTTGGACATATATCAACGTTTACAAAGAGCACTACATTGTTCTTTAGAAAGCACAATAGATTAAGAAAAAAAACACTACGATTGTATACAAAAAGCATCGTAAATTTCGTCTATAAACTGCAAATTCAAAAATTTGAAATGAAACTCAAATCTTCAACAAACCATAACTTTTTCAAATTTTATTCGTTTTGAATGAAATATATATCAAATTAATCACATTCTCAAGATCTACAATTTAAGATACATATTGCATATTTTAAAACGTAAAAATATATATATATATATATAATTAAATTAAAAAAACTGGACTGATTTTAGCAATACAGTACTGTGTAAAAAGCACAATGAACCTGGACATATAATTGCACTGTGCAATATTAGATCTAAGGCCAGGATTAGTCCCTATGTTCACATATAATGACGGGTCACCAAGAAAAACGGCGATGGCGTCACCACCTCCACCAAGGCTGTGGATGCCGTCTGCACGCCTACGGACTACAAGGAGACTTGCCAGAAAAGCCTCGCTCATGCCAACACCACCGACCCTAGGGAGCTAATAGAGGTGGCCTTCAAGGCCACCATCAACGACTTCGCCGGTGTCGTCAAGGACTCTGCCCTCTTGAAAGAGGCTGCCAAAGACGAAAGCACCAAGGATGCGTTCAACGTCTGCGAGGAGGTGCTCGGGACCGCCGTCGACGATCTCACGAGATCGGTTGAGAAGATCAGTGAACTCGATACGAGCAAGATGACTGAGTTCGTTGAGGACCTCAAGACATGGCTTAGCGCCGTCATCACCAACCAAGAGACGTGCATCGACGCCTTCGAGAACACCACAGGTATATATAGTAGGTGTGTAAACGAATCAAATAGAGTCGAATATTTCATTTTGGGATAATTACAATATGTCAAAAACCACCCTTGTGTATTTACATTAAATCCCACAAAAGTTTCCAAATAACAAAAAAGAACAAATATCTGGGGGTTTGGTAAATATCCCTTTTATTTTTCAAATTTCTTAATAGCATTCGATTCGGTTAAATTAATAATCGAACGAGATAGTAATTTGAAATTTATTTTACCATCGTGTGACAGGTGATACTGGTGAGAAAATGAAGACCTTGTTGAAAACGGCACGGGAGATGTCTAGCAACGGTCTTGCCATGGTGAGCGATATCACTTCTCTTCTCTCATCATTGAATCTCGGCAGCATCAGCAGCAGCCGAAGGCTTCTTTCCGAGGAAGAGGAAGGGACCGAGCCCAACATGTGGACAAGAAGAAACCTCCTTGCCAATGTGAAGCCAAACGCCGTGGTGGCGCAGGACGGCAGCGGCCAGTTCAAGACCATCAAAGAAGCCATCGCCACCGTGCCCAAGAAGAACAAAGTCCCGTTCTTGATCTACGTGAAGGCTGGTGTGTACAAGGAACACGTCGAGATCCCTAAGGGGGCTCACAAGATTGTGATGTTCGGAGATGGGCCGTTGAAAACAATAATCACCGATAAAAAGAACTTCGCAGCAGGCATTAAGACATTCCAATCGGCCACCCTCGGTGAGTTTATGATCTATACACTCACTTTTACATCTTCCATTACAAATGAAAATACGAACTCGCTTCCGAAGTCATGAATGGCTAAAAAAAACCTGATTTTCATCCCATGATTTTAAATGCATGCATCTCCCTTTTGTAGCCGTCAACGCTGAAGATTTCTTTGCACGCGACATTGGCATCGAGAACACCGCGGGCCCCGAGGGCCACCAGGCAGTCGCCCTCCGCGTCTCCGGTGACCGAGCTGTCTTCTTCAATGTCCACATCAACGGCTACCAAGACACCCTCTACACCCACACCTACCGTCAGTTCTACCGCGATTGCGTCATTTCGGGCACCATCGACTTCATCTTCGGGGACGCCCTTGCAATTTTCCAGAACTGCCAGTTCGTCGTCCGTAGGCCCATGGACAACCAGGCATGCATGGTCACTGCCCAGGGTCGCATCGACCCCCGCAGCCAGGGCGCGATCATCATCCAGAACGGCAGCATCGTAGCGGAGCCCGCATTCTTCCAAGCACCGAAGCCAATCATCGCCTACCTCGGCCGCCCATGGAAAGAGCTCTCCAGAACCATCATCATGAAATCGAACATCGATGGCTTCATCTCCCCCGACGGCTGGTCTCCTTGGATGGGAAACTTCGCTCTAGACACGTTGTTTTACGCCGAGTACCAGAACCGTGGGCCTGGGTCGAACGAAGCCCACCGAGTCAAGTGGAAGGGTATCAAGCACATTAGTCCAAAGGTTGCGGACAGCTGGACTCCAGGGAAAGCTTTTGGAGGGGATTTCTGGATTTCGAGCAGTGGAATACCATATGTTCCTACCATGATGTAATTGGTTTATATATAAGTGCCTAATAAATAGTTGTGTTGTGGATTTTCAGATTTTTAAAATTTTTTAATAAGAGATTAATCCACATGGAATATGGTTCCCCAACCTTTTTTCTTTTGAGATTTTTTTCGAATAATGTAGTAGCTAGGAATATATTTTGAAAAAAGAAAATTTTAATACATTCCGACGATGTTTTGACTACTGTTTCAGTACTTAATTTTTCCATCTTTACTTCTTTTTGTTTTTCTAGTTTGATTTTCTTTCTTACCACAAACAATGATTTTATTAATTCAAACTGCTAATACATCAGTCCACCAAAAGGAGCAAAAATACAAATATACTAAAAACCAAAAAAAAAAAAAAACTTTGGTAGGAGTCATATCATTTATGTTAATATCATCATAAATTTGTTCGAAACCAAGAATTTTGAAAAATTTATAGCGACTGTAATACCAAATATTACATTCCGCAGTCATTTGACACCCATAATCCTATAATATAACTATATGTTATATTTGTCGAATCTAAATCTTGTATAATTGTTCACACTGAAGAGTTTAATACGTTCACGTATAAGATTGAAAAAGACTTTTATTATTTTATGAGTTTTATTTTATCTACACATTATTTTAACTTAAAGTCTATATGTGCTTGTTACATATTAGATTAATAAGTCTTTTATTTCTTTAGGATTATTATTTTGTGTATATATTAATTTGACTTTCTTGCAAAGTTTATTAAATATTAATTATTTAAAAAATTCCTATACTTATCTTATTTGGTATTTATTTATATATTACTAGAATTATATTAGGTTATAATTCCTTTTCTCCTAACATAAAATTCGTATATTGCAAGTCATTGATTATTATGAGTTTTACATTTTATCTTCTTTCCTTATTAATGTGAGTTATTTACAATATATTATGTAAATATTCTTTCTTTCTTTTATAAGTTTCTTTTACAACTAAGGATGTCTGTGTAAAGATGAGAACTTGCTCTACAATTTCAAATACGAAATACCCACAGATTATAGAGATACAAGAGTATAGAGCTTTTATTCGATAAACAAATATTCTGTCCAAGATGCCGACGATATTGCTAGTACTATAACGTCGTCCCCAACATCCTATTGAACGAATTATTTTTCTTCCACGCTTTGTGTTTTTATGAACATCCAATACTGGATATTGTAATTCTTGACTTTTGGAAGAGTAGTACTGATTTCGAATAATTTACTCGATAGATGTTTTTCGTAGTCTTTCTTAGTTGTATATGGTTTTAAGTGTAATCGTTGATACACGTTTTCTAGTAAAGATATTTTCGCTTTGGGGCACGATTATAAGGATTTGTCCTTATAGTTAAAAGGTTAAACCTTGTGTTTTTGTTCATTACTTTTATGTGTGATCTAACTGGAAGTGTACGGTGTAAGTGTAGGATATGACGAGTAAAGGGTCTTCACAAGTACAAATGATTTAGAATTAATAAGTAATACAAGTATAATAACTTAATTTCATTTAACTAATTTAAAAGGAATGGTTTTTATTTTTGACGATAAATACTCGATGAACATAAAATAATAATATAAACTTCTTAAAACTATTCTTTCAAGTTTTCAAGATCGACACCAACTACAAAGCAAAGAGTGTTGGGAATTTTAATCACGACAATTATTTTCTTTTTATTACTATTTGTCTTTCTTGGGCTCAAAATATATTAGAAAACTAGATTTGGTTTTTATTTTGTTTCCTAAATAGAGTTTTAGGTTGTTTAACTTATTTTTCAAGTTTAGGACTCTTGTCTATTTAAGACAAGAAGTAGGCGTGCATAAAAGACACCGAAAAATGCAGTAAAGATATGCGTGAAGAAAAGAAAGAACGATGCACGAGCAAAAGAACACAAGCACGAGAAAGACTTGAAGATACCATCCCATATTTATAAATCTTTGGAGTTGCGTAACCAACAAAGAAGATTACCATACCGTGGCCGAAAGTACTTAGTATCAAGTTTTGATGCTAGTGTTTTCATATATTACTTTATAATTTGTATTTGATCTTGAACAAATTAAAGTAATATAGTTTTTGGGTTTGTATACCAAGTTCGTAAGAACGTTGCTTACGAAAAGAATTTATCTGTTGTGTTCTTTTAGTTTTTAATTATTCCGCTGCCTTTTATTTGAATTCTGTTTAGCGTCAGTTCTGGTGTTATTAACACCAGGTTTAACATCGATTTACTGATACTTATTTTAACATCCATAGACCTACGAAATCTATAATTGGCATCTACAACAAGTTACTTGACGTACTAAATATACTGATCCTTATTTTTGTAGGATGCAACAAGTTACTTGACGTACTAAATATACTGATCCTTATTTTTGTAGGATGTTATGAATGCTCAAGGAAACCCGCGACCTTCGATCCTTAATGGAGAGAACTATTCTCTCTGGAAACAAAGGATGCATATCAAGAATATTGATGAATGAGCATGGAGAACCATATTAGTTGGATGGAAAAAAACACGCATTATTGATGCTTATGGTGATTCAATCATCAAGAAAGAAGAAGAGTGGACGGCTGATGAACTAGTCGTGTCCAATTGGAACTCCAAGACTATCAACACTCTCTGTGAATATGTTGATACAAGCTACTATAAAGTGATTAAAAAGTGCGCGTCGGTAAAAGATTCATGGGATGCATTGCAAAGGGTGTGTGAAGGAACTCACAGTGTCAAGAAATCAAGATTAAGGATGCTGACTGCTAATTTTGAGTCTATGAGGATGGACGAGAAAGAATCCATCATGGATTATGCTATGGGACTGTCAGATATTGTGCGAAGAACTTGGTGAAGGTATGACTAACTCACGTCTTGTGGAAAAGTTACTAAGATCAATTTCGAAGAAATTCAGCATCAAAGTGGTAGTTATTGAAGAATCAAAAGACATATACAATTTAGACTTTGATGCATTGGTAGGATCTCTCAAGACGTTTGATATGGAACATCTTGGTTCCAACTCAAAAGAGAAGAATGTTGCTATAACTTCTGATGTTAATTCTGGTGATGATGAAGATATTGATTGGAGAGAGCTACTAGAGAAGATTGAATCTACCACACTTGGAAAAGAAGAAGTGTCTCTTATTTCTCAACGGTTCAAAAAGAACTTGAAGAGGAAAAACAACATTGGAGGACCTTATTCAAAACTCAAGTCAGAGTCGCCGACACAAAAATCATCAGGGCGTGCACTTACCAAATCTCAGTCCTCGTCTTCAGAATCCAAGACCTCTAGTTCCCCAAAACCTCTTAATGAGGTTAAATGTCATGAATGTAAAGGTTGGGGACATTATAAAAATGAATGTGCAAATACTTTGAGGAAGAAGAACTTGATTGCCAAAGAGTTTAATGAAGAGGACAGTGATTCTGATACATATCACGTTGTTTTAGCATTGTTTGCCAACGTTGTATGGGATGACGACATTCGTGTTGGTAACACCAAGACCAACACCTGGTGCTTGAATTCAGAAACTGAAGAAACACCTGACATATACAAGAAGCTAAAAATTGAGTATGATGAATTATTCTCCAATTGGGGTAATCAACTGCTTAGATTCAAGGCTCTTACGATCAAGATGGACAAACTGACTCACGAAGAGGATGATCAACTGAATATTATTGCCCGTCTTGAGTCGTCACTCACTAGAAAAGATGCTGAGTTAGAACGGGTGAAGGCTGATTTGAAGAAGATCCAAGAAACCCTCTTAAACCTCAACAAGGGTAAGGCTAAGCTTGACGAATCTCTGGATTGGAGTGTCCCAGATTCATCGAAACATGGAATTGGATACAAGTCTGATCAACAAATGCCAGAAGCAAGCCAAAAGTTGGACAAGATCAAACACCACAAGAAGAGAAGAAGACAATACGTGTGTCATCACTGTGGTCAACAAAGTCACATCCGACCATTCTGCTGGAAGATTGTTGGCGAACAAAATCAGTTTAAAATGTCAAAACTGACTGTTGACTCCCGTGATGGTTTCTGTGTTCCTAACACCAAAACCAACACCATAGTCAAACAGGTGTGGGTCAAAAAGAATGAGATCAAATTCAATATGATATATTCATCTCTGAAATCCCACATTCCTGGAGCCTGATACTTCGACAGCGGATGCTCTAAACACATGACTGGCTCGGAAGATCTACTTTCAAACATTGTCAAATTTCAAGGAGTAAAGGTAAAGTATGGAGGAGGTGCAAATGGCCAAATCATTGGCCAAGGAACCCTTCATGTTCCTGGTATTGGAAAGCTTGAAAATGTATTGCTTGTTGAAAGCTTAACTGCGAACTTGATAAGTACTAGCCAGCTATGTGATGGTGGGTTCAGTGTCAAGTTCACTCATGAAAAGTTCAAAGTTTATGACGAGGGCATTGCATGTATTCTTGCTGGTCAGAGGACTTCCGACATTTGCTACCAAATCAATGGTGATGTGTTCTGCAAGCTATCTCAACTGAGTGATGGCGAGGTGTGGCATCAAAAGCTAGGGCATGTCAATTACAAGATGTTTAAAAGATTGTTTAAGAAGGAAGATATGAATGGACTACCTAAGCTCAATGCTAAAATCGTTCCAGTTTGCGAGGCATGTCAAGGTATCACATCCAAGTG
This sequence comes from Phtheirospermum japonicum, assembly GCA_014905375.1. Lineage (NCBI taxonomy): Eukaryota > Viridiplantae > Streptophyta > Magnoliopsida > Lamiales > Orobanchaceae > Phtheirospermum > Phtheirospermum japonicum. Next base: position 121,820 of record BMAC01000908.1, on the reverse strand, counting down.
TGCAGAGTCTAATCACATCAAACTGTTTCGAACTTCTTCATATGGATCTTATGGGTCCACTTTAAGTACAAAGCCTTGGTGTTAAGAGGTATGTACTTGTGATTGTAGATAACTTTTCTCGTTTTACATGGGTAGAGTTTTTAAAAGAAAAATTTGAGGCTTTCGAATTTTTAAAAACTCGCGAAAAAGCTATGTTTTCGTTTTGGTGTGAGTATAGGTAGAATTAGGTCAGACCATGGGAAAGAATTTGAGAATGTGTCCTTTTCAAATTATTTCTCCAAAGTTGGCTTAACATATGAGTTTTCTTCACCCATCACCCCCAACAAAATGGGATAGTCGAACATAAAAATAGATCTCTTTCAGAAATGACTAGGACTATGCTTATTTCAAATGGGATTGCAAAACGTTTTTTGGGGGAAGCAATGAATGTTGCATGCCATATAATTAATTGGGTGTATTTTAGACCTGGGTCGTGCGTTACTCCCTATGAATTGTTGATGGCCAAAAAGCCAAATTTGAGCTATTTTTATGTTTTTGGGTGCATTTTTTATGTGCTAAATGATAGAAATCATCTTGCAAAACTTGACTTAAAGAGTGATAAATTTATTTTCATGGGATATTCTCAAAATAGTCATGCAAATAGAGTATACAATCTTAGAACACGTTGTAAGATTGAATCAGTAAATGTCAAGTTCGGTGACATGATTAGTGGTGTTAAACCTGCTAAGAACAATGATATTGTTTATGATCAGAATCCTCAGGAAAATATTACGGTTGGTATAGATGAAACTGCAGGTGAAGAAACTGAAGATGCAGGTGGTGACGGTACTAATGACATGACACCAAACTTAACACCAACTCAGTCTGCTCTAGAATCCAATTCAGACTTAGATGAGAAAGATTTAGCTAATCAGATTGACTTACATCAGAGGGATATACCCTCGAGAATTCAGAGGAATCATCCTACGGGCCAAATCCTTGGAGATCTCGATGAAAGAAGTACAAGAAAGCGACAAATAAACATTAGAGAGATGGTAAGGTATGTTTGCTTATCCACTAACTGCTCTCAAATTCGAGAAACCTTGTTTCTTTCCAAAACAGAGCCAAAACGTGTGGAGGATGCTTTTAAAGATGAGTTTTGGATAAAAGCCATGCAGAAAGAGTTTGATCAATTCGCTAAGAATGATGTTTGGGACTTAGTTCCTCGTCCAAAAAACTCACATGTTATAGGTACGAAGTGGATATTCAAGAATAAAACGGACGAGGCGGGCAATATTCTGAGAAACAAGGCACGATTGGTTGCACAAGGATACATTCAAATTTAGGATATTAATTTTGATGACGTTTGCTCCAGTCGCTCGTATTGAATTGGTAAAGACTCCTACTTGCTGTTACATGTTATACGAAAATGTCTCTACATAAAATGGACATAAAAAGTGATTTTCTTAATAGAGTTTTAAGTGAAGAAGTATTTTTTTAGCAACCTAAAGGATTTGTTGATCCTCACAAACCATATTTGGTTTTAAAATTAAAATATGCTTTGTATGGCTTAAAGCAAGCTCCCAGAGCTTGGTACGAAAGGTTGACTGAGCACTTACTTTTCTTAAATTTTAGACGTGGGGAAGTTGACAAAATCTTATTTCTCCTTAAATTGAATAAGCACATTTTAATTATCCAAATTTATGTGGATGATATAATCTTTGGATCGACTAACGAGCAGATGGTGAATGAGTTTATAACGAGAATGTCTGACACATTTGAGATGAGTATGGAAGGTGATCGAAGATTTCCTAACACTCTAAGAAATCGTCTCCGCAATAGTACGGAGTCGATTGTAGAGCGGTAAGCTTTCCCGAGTCGTGTCTCTCAAGGATAGATATTATCGGCGGTCGGTGTTTTTACTCAATCTCTTGTTAATCAAAATTACACTAATCTAAACTAAGAAAGCATTAAGTCATTGGTTTGATTTGAGTTTTGAATTTAAAAGAAGTATTTAGTGAGAATAATGAAAATGAGGGTTCAGGGTGTTCGGTTCGTCTCCACGATTAATCGGTTTTTGCCGAGCACTTAATCCACGATTCGGGGTTGTCAATCCCAAATTGTCAACCAAGTGTAGGGGTCGTCAATCCCAATTCTCGACAAGCTCCAATTAATGGTTCTAAATGAGCTTAAACCCTAAACCCGTAATTACTAAACTAATTGCATCAAATAAAGCTTACAATTAAAAGAGAATTCATGGAGGGAAAATAAAATCATTTGAAATTGAGAAAAGTCAAAGGCTTTGAATTAGGACAAGACAAATTATCAAAAGAGGAAAGTTTCATAGTTCTTTCAAAACCCAAAAGCTTGCTTAACTAAGAGAGGTAAAAAGCTTGAAAGGAGCATTAATGGAGTTTTTGCAAGAAGAAAAGAGAAACACAAGCTATAGAGCCAAACATTCAAGAATTAAATTGCTATGAAAGACAACATAATATAAAACCAAATCACCAACACAACAATTTTAACCAAACAAGAGCAACAACAACAATAACAACACAAGAAAGTAAGGGAAAGAACACTACCAAATTGCATTTCAACAAAAGCTTCAAGTCTTCAAACAACAAGCACCACAAATGAAGGAGGTGTCACTCACTCCAATACTTGCTTAAAAACAACTAACTAACTAAACTAACTACTTAAGCAAACTAAATTACATAAGCTTAGAATTTAAACTAGGGTTTACATGGCAAGGGAAAGGTAAAGGCTTGGAGGAGATGGACTAGGTCCAAAAACACCAAGGAGAGGTGGATAAGGTCGGAGAAAGATGGGTCTATTTATACTAAATCGCAGGGGCAAAATCGTCAAAATAGACCAAAATTATGAGCTCCACTGCGTCTCAGTCGATCAACTGCTTCTCCCAAAATTTCCAAACTTACTAGACTCCAGTCGATCTTGGGAGGTCCAGTCGATCGACTGATCCAGTCGATCGACTGGCTCGACTGCTCCGGCTCAGTTTTCTCATTTCCGCTCTAAACGTCCGCCAGCTGTCGCTCCTCATTCGCGCTGTGTTCCCTTGCTTGTCAGTTCCAATTCGAGTTGAGTGGGATGCCTCCAAACGTGCGCGGGACCCGCTTGGTCATCCTACGGCCAGAAGTACGAAAAAGGGTAAAAATGTACGAAAAACTACTAAAAACCGCACAAAAGTTATAAAAACCTAAAACTAATAAAATAGGCCAAAACGACTACTAAAACCCATAAATGCAAGTAAAACACACGTGAATGCGACACAAAAATGTAACAAAAAAGTACAAATCAGAAGGTAACCTCTCTTACTTTCTAGGTTTTCAAATTAAATAACTATATGATAGTATTTTTCTCTTTCAATCCAAATATGCTAAGAATCTTGTTAAGAAATTTGGGTTAGAGAATGCCACGCATAAGAAAAAACTATTAGGCAAAACCATGAAATTGTCTAGAGACGATATTGGTATTAGTGTTGATAACACCTTGTATAGGAGCATGATAGGGAGTCTCTTATACTTGACAGCTAGCAGGTCTGATATTATGCATTGTGTGTGTCTATGTGCTAGGTACCAGTCAAATCATAAAGAATCACATTTAAAAGTTGTTAAACGAGTCATTAGGTATGTAGATGGTACAAGTGATTTGGGTGTTTGGTATAGTAAGGATATGAGTACTGAACTTATGGGATACGGACTCGGATTGGGCTGAGGATGTTATGGATAGAAAGAGTACCACTGGGGGTTGTTTTTTCTTGGGTAATAACCTTATCTCATGGTATAGTAAAAATCAAAATTTCATTTCTCTTTCTAAAGAAGAAGCCGAGTATATTGCAGCTGGAAGTGCTTGCACACGGTTGCTTTGGATGAACCAAATGATAGAGGACTACGGTCTACATAGTAGAATTTTGACTGTTCTATGTGATAATTCCAGTTCCATTGATATCTCGAAAAATATGGTCCAGCACTCACGAATCAAACACATTGACATAAGGTACCACTTTATCCGTGACTTGGTTGAGAGAAAGATAGTTAATCTTGAGCACTTGGGAACTGATAATCAGCTTGCTGACATATTCACAAAGGCATTAGAATGATAGATGAATCAAAAACTTTCAATTGAACTTATTATTTCAATTGGAATTATATAGAGACCTTCTCTCGTTTGAGAAGAGATCTCAAAATGTGCATTGTTTAAGTCGGTGTTAGTTTTGATGTCATGAAACCTAAACTGTCACCAGTCGTGACATCTGCAGATTTTTACATGCATTTTTATTTTCTTTTTCATACATATCCTAAATGCATTGGGTCTGATTGGAGTGCAGAAAGGCCATGTGTTGTAATAAAAAGTGGTGGCAAAAAGACTAACCTCTTCGTTTTGGTGATTGTGGAATATTCCCGCTGAACTGATTTTCTCCCAGGTCCAAAAATAAGGGGTGTTAATTTTACTATCAATTGGTAAAGATAAGTTTCTTTCTAGTTCTTGAAAACATATTAAATATCTGGATAAAGTCAAATCTTTAATTTTCACCTCCTTTATTGATTTTGACGTAGTCATTAACTTGGGTTAAGGGGTTTGTTTTCATTGAATTCACCTGGAGCAGTGTTAGTTATTTTTGTCATCACATAAAAGGCAACACTGATCATGTGACCTAAATCATTTGTTATATTTTTATTTTTCAGGTCATGATTTTTAGGCATCAATTAGGACATTCATACCTTGTGAGGATGCCATTTTTCTTTGTGTTTTTTTGCTTGTGATTGCGTCTTTCCCTTAATTCTCTTGATAATATTATGAATTTCACTAACCAAGTGTTTCAATGGCGTTAAAATCGATGGATTGGACCAGTAATAAGGGGTTAATTTGGCGAGTGAAAAATTTCTTTGCAAATGATTTATTCAACTATGGTGATGGTTTTTAAAAATCTAGCTCTATCTCTGTTTTATATGTAATTGAGATTTTCGCTTTTAATTTCTAAATGGAGTTAGTGGTTTAGTTAAGCTTGAGAACATGGGGAATTATTTTTGGTTATTCAGATTGTGTGCCTTATTTGAGAAGGAGTGGGGTAAGGCAAGAAAAATCTAGGGGTGTTAAAAGAAATACTGGGAAGTTTTTTTTACTTTACCTTTTCATCTTCTTCCTCTTTTCAACTGCTTTCGAATTACCAAATTGAAATGCTAGGTTTTTCACTTTTCGCGTCTCTCAAATGTACTGCCTACGGCACTCCATTTTTCTTTTCTAGTTTTCTCAAAATTTCTTGCAGAATATCGAACTACCCTTCACCAAGCAAAATTTCTGAGATCCCTGCCGGCGTGCGCCGCTCAGCTGACGAACAGGTACTGTTGAACCTTCCAACCTACACTACAATGGACATCCGTGCAGAGATGGGTGGTATTGTGTCACCAAACCATCACCAATTGCTAATCCTATTGTAGGTCCATCACAAACCGTTACACAAGACTTGGTTCTACTTGCCATTGCCACCGACGGTACTCCGACTGCTCAGCTTGCCCTCGGGCAGATGGGAAATGAAATCGATGTAAACAATCTGCCAAATTTGCCATTTTTTGCCAACTTCTTTGGTCCCGTCGGTAATTTGTCTATGAGGAAGTCCCGGCGACTTCGAAATACTCCTCCTAGAATAATTCTGATGGCCATTCCCAGGAGTTAGGCTGGTGAACGCCGTCATATGCCCATTGAGCACATGAATATGGTGGACGAAGTTACAACTATGATGGACTCCGACGATGATGAATATGTGCCACCGAAAAATATTGTTGCACCATCGAATTCCTCCCGTCAACGGTTGACCAAGTCTCCTACTCTCCGCCAGAAACAGACTGTTCGTTTGTCTGATAAGAAGAATCCTCTTGTTTGTGATGACTCTAGTTCTTCTGATCCCCCATTCACAATTGTTGACTTTTTCACTGCCAAAGTTGAAAGCTCGTCCCGTCCAATGGTAGCTGACCCTCCTTCGACTCATTTCAACATGACTCAACTGAAAAACGAGGCTGAGTGTAATTTCTACTCTAACTCAGATGACAACAACACCCTTGCTGCCATGTTGTCTGCTCTGAAGTCCAACAAAGCTCAATCCACAGGCTCACAAGCTACCCAAACGGTGGGTGTTGGTTCTGGTGTTGTGTCACCGAACCTGACAACACCCAGCTGATTCGATTTTAGCTTCCAGCTGCGGTTCAGACAATGCTTGTGCCATTTCATTCCACTTTGTTAGAACAGTCCTCTGAGACTTTGATGAGTATTCGTTGCATGATGTTGACATTGAAGCCCTAATTCCCGTGTCCAACAAAATTTTGACGAACGAAGCTGAGGAAGTATTCCCTGTTTACCGTTAGCGTGGATTGATTTATGAGAGGAGAGTGTTGGTTGATGTTTTCAAAAGACACAATTTGATTGCTTTTCTTGAGAATAAAGGTATGTACTCTGCTGTTTTAACTGCCATGCCGTTTTTCTGTGACGTAGTGTTAGAATTATATGCCAACATGCTCCCCTCCATTGTTGACCATAAATCCATTAGTTTTGGGAAAGTCTTTGTGCGTGGAAATGTTTTTGCTTTTACTCCTGATTTGATAAATGCAATGTTTAGCACTGAGAATTACCATGGCGACTCCACTGTTGATGACATGGATGAGGTCATTGATTTTCTGTTGGGAGGTATGCATACGAAATGGAAACAACTGTTGTCTAGTACGAAGTTATCCTCCCTGTATTCTATTATACACAAAGTCTCCATCTTTAACTGGGTTCTGTCGAAAGATGCCACCGTCGTGACACGTCCTTAGTCACAATTTCTGTTTAAACTCGGCCAGGGTATGAAGTTCAGTTTTTGCAAGCACATGTTTGATGTTTTCACCCGGTTTTCTATATCCAAGGCGACTTCCTCCTTTTGTTTTTCATCCCTCATTTTCAGTCTTCTTGAGAATCAAGGCTTTTGGCCTACTGAGGGTGATGTTCTCATGAGGGAGCCCGAATGGTTTACATTGCATGGACAGCACACGACTAGATCTCGCATTGTGGATCTTCTCTGGCAGGTGCCACATAGATCTGCAGGTGGTGTTGGTTCAGGTGGATTTACTCAATCATCAGATTGGACAAATATAGGCTCAGGTCGTGCAGCTCCAGGCAATTCGTGACTCCTTCGTTGAGGCCCTTTTGCTTTCCGAACAAAAAGGTGGAGATGATGGAGAAGACGAAGATGGGGAGGATGGCAATGAGGGCAATGAGGATGATGATGGTGGTGATGAGGATACGGCTGCAGCTGTAGCTGAAGATGAGTCAACAAAGAGTGATGAGGATATGGCTTGTTTTGCCAAAGGAAAGTGGAAGGCTAGGGATGAAGGTCCCTCTCCTCTTCGTTCCATGAGGACTCGTAGCCGTTAATATCTTGTGTATTGAGAACAATGTTCATTTGAATTGATTATGTTTTGTGTTTTTAAACAATGGGTATGTATTGAGGGGGATTTTAAATTTAGGGGGAGTTTTTTGAACAATTTGGTATGCCTTGGTTATTTTGTCGAGAAAGGCAAAATGGGGAGATTGTTGGGAATTTTATTCATGGCAATTCCCTTATTTTCCGTTTGTTGTTATTTGCCTTTCCTGGGCTCAAAATATATTATAAAACTAGACTTGGTTTTTATTTTATTTCCTAGATAGAGTTTAGGTTGTTTAACTTGTTTACCAAGTTTATGACTCTTGTCTATTTAAGACAAGAAGTAGGTGTTCATAAGAGACACCGAAAAATACATCAATGATACGTATGAAGAAAAGGAAGAACGACGCACGAGTAAAAAAACACAAGCACGAGGAAGACTTAAAGCCACCATTCAAGATTCATACATCTTTGGAGTTGCGTAACCAACAAAGAAGATTACCATACCGTGGACGAAAGTATTTAGTATCAAGTGTTGATGCTAGTGTTTTCATATATTATTTTATAATTTGTATTTGATCTTAAACGAATTAAAGTAATATAGTTTTCAGGTTTGTATACCCAGTTCGTAAGCACATTGCTTACGAACGAAATATATCTGTTGTGTTCTTTTAGTTTTTTAATTATTTCACTGCCTTTTATTTGAATTCTGTTTACTGTCAGTTCTGGTGTTATTAATACCAGACTTAATATCGATTTACTGATACTTATTTTAACATCCATAGACCTACGAAATCTACAAAGAGGATAATCAATTAGAGAAAAATATTTCAATGATTCTATGCAATGGTATTTCAATTCATCAAGTATTATTTTTATTTCAATTCACTATAAATTAATCACGAAAATATTTTAATATTTCTATCAAATTGATTAAGCTATTTGATCACAAGCATAATATATATATATATATATTATATATATATATATATATATATATATATAAATATATATATATTTGAAATCATACTTATAACTCTAGACGGATTGAAGGATATATAAACTTCACGTATAATCTCAAATCTCTCAATATTTTTATTACCGTATTTTGTATTTGAAAGTCTAATAATAAATCTCGTTTCTCGATTCTATTTATTAAAACCCAAAAATCACATAAGACGATCAACAAATTACGTTATAATTCAATAGTTCACAAATAAAAATATAATGAAAGGACAGTACATGACTTAGTGAAATTCATAAAATATCAAACAATCATCATTTCTAACCTTGAAATACAAAGAAATTTGATAAACATAGCTAAAACATTAATCATATAATTCACCAAGTAGTTCATAACTAAGAAAAATGATTAAAAATACTAAGTAAAACCCTTAGAATTCTGGAGACGATTTGTCATTGTTTGTGTTCTTTACTTGAACAAGTGAACTATTAACTTGAACCAAGCTTACCTAAATTCTATCAAGTCTCACTTCGCATTTCTTAAACTGGGATTTTGTTTTACCCATAAAAGAGGTGAACATCTCTTCCATGCTCAACTTCTACCCCTACTTAATCACTCCATTTGCAATCGAAAAGCCTGGTGGTGGTTGGAGTGCATTGTTCGGATAAGCACATCAAAATTTAAGTGATTTCTCATCCCCGGATTGTACTAATTTCATTTGTGGTTAGTTTAGTAGTTGTCGAATTTCATTGATTCAAGAAGTTCACGTCTTCGATCGACTCATGCATGGAAACTCCACTTGTTTGGCTGACTGGAATTTCTGATCTTAGTGATATTAACATCTCGAACTTATAATTCATAGCCTTTATTTAGTGTGACAAAGCAGTCATTTCCTCATTCTCATTCATAATCACTGCCTTTTGAAGATCAAGTGCTTTAACGACCATTGATGATTGTTCGATTCCATTTACTCCAATATGTTAATTGCATTTGTTGTGCTTTTTCTAATAATGCGTTTATCGATGTGGTATCCACCATGATCTTTATTTGTCTACTCAAACTATTATAGAAGTAACAACTTGTCGATTGTCGGGAAAATTTTGTTGATAACATTTCCTTAAAATATATCTAAACCTCTTCCAAACCTCATGTAGTTATTCTCCGTCTAGTTGATGAAATCGGGTAATCTCACTCTTTAGCTTCAACGTCTTGCTCAGAGGGAAGAACTTGAAGAGAAACTTCTGACACATCTCTGTCCATGGGTCAATAGATCCAAAACCCAAAGTATTATATCAAAACTTATCCTAGTCCCTCAATTCAACCATAAAAAGTTGAGATTTAATCGCATCTTTTGGAACACCATTAATCTTGACGATTGTGCAAATTTTGAGAAAATGCACCAACTAATCATTCAGATCATCATTAGCACTTCCACTGAATTTGTATTGTTGACCATATCAACTCAAAGTTGTTGGCTTTAATTGTTGGACTTTTTTCTCCTCTTTAAGCTTAGTTGGCATCGAGTTGAAACATTACTCGAATTGTTGGTTCATCTTATGCAGGTGGTTCTTGTTGTTGAAATTGTGCTTGCAATAGTTGAAGTTTCTATTGAAGTTAGTTGAATCGATCATTCACGTCAACCGGTGGTAATTTCTTCATTTTTGCTCTAGCTCTCACCGACTTGTTCTGCTGATAAGTTGCTTTAATCTCGGGGTCAAGGTTTTCTAATGGTGGTACTTTAGAATGCGTTCGCATGCACAACCTAAAACCTAATAAAGCCAAAACTCAAAAAGAACAAAGTATAGATTAAAATTAATTTATATATTATGTTATCATTAATTCTATTTAATTGATCCCCAACAATGGCCGCCAAAACTTGTTTGCTTATTTATTTGTGATGCAACCGCAAGCTTACGATGTAAATATAAGATATCATGAGTAAGGTTGTATTACACAAACACGAGTGCAGAAACAGCATTTTAGAACAGAACATCCTGGTGAATCAAGAAGGGTATTTAAAATACTGCTCTGGATTAAACATTCTAGAACGGTATTTGAAATTACCGTTCTAAATATATGACTTTCCAGAACGGTTTTACAAAACTGTTCTGGAAAGTTTACATTCCAGAACGGTAATGGAAAAAAGTTCTATATTGACGTACATTCCAGAACGGTATTGTAATACCGTTCTAGAATATGTACATTCCAGAACATTATTTTAATACCGTTCTGGAATGTACGTCAATCCAGAATGATTTTAATAAAACCGTTCTCGAAAGTCTTTTTCGCTTGCTGTTCTAGGCTACTGAAGAGTTCATAGTTTAGTTGTTTGAAGAGGCACTGCTTGTGCTATCAAAGCATGTAACTTTGAGTAAGTTCTTAAGTCTTTTCACTACTGCAGAAACAGTATACGAAGGCGGCTTATTAACGGCGGTTCTGGAAAAACCGCCGTTAAATATGTTTTTAACGGCGGTTTTCTGAAAAACCGCCGTTAAATCTATATTTTTACGGCGGTTTTTCAAGAACCGACGTTAAATATATATTTTAACGGCGGTTTTTTTGATAACCGCCGTTGATTCCTTTATTCCCACGGCGCTTTTATATGAAACGCCGTAAAAACCCCAACATTCTACGTCGGTTATTTGAAAACCGACGTAAAACTGGATTCCAGCTAATTTTAACGGCGGTTTAAAAATAACCGCCGTAGAATGTATATAAAATAAAAATAGAAATCACAATTAAAAGCCACGTCATGGATCCTGGTACTTGTTGATCTACTTATCTCCACCGTCCATTCAAAACAAATCTCTTGATCTCGACCGTCCATTCAAAACAAATGTATTGACCCTTCCTTCTTCTTTCCTTTTCGTCATTTTTCCAACCAACCGTACCCATTAAAACCTCACCGTCGCGGACCAGCTGAAGCTTCGCCACCTCCGCCGCGAGGTCGGCGTTCTCCTGGAAATCAACGGCGCAGAGCAAATTTTTCATCAAAAACCTTCGATTCTCTCTAAATCTTTCTAAAACGGGCGCAGATCCCCTTTTGGGGAAAAATGGCGAATTCTTTTTTTTTTTAATTTTTTTACTACTTTCTAGAAGGTAGTTTTAAAAAACCGACGTAAAATGTTCGTTCTGGAAAACAGACTTTCTAGAAGGTATTTTTAAAAACCGCCGTAAA
>BMAC01000908.1:68212-85418 GCA_014905375.1 Phtheirospermum japonicum | reverse complement strand
TCCTCCCCTTCCAGGCTTTCTCCATCCATCCGCTTCTGCAACTTCAGCATGGCCTCCTGCAACTCTCGGAAGGCCTTAGTGTGTGGCCCCACCTCACTCTCCTCTTTTCTCACCTTATATCTCCTACCACTCTTCCGCGACCTCCCCCCGGAGTCACTACTCGAATCTGAGGTAGGAGTATCGCCCTCATCATCGCCTTTGTGATACTTGCGACCTCCTCCCTTGTAACGATCTTGCCTCAATTTTACTCCCCTCCGCGTGTGAACACGAGAATCCACGGACGAGGAGGAACTAGAGATATCTCCTTTCTTTCTCTTGGCCGAGCTCCTTCTTCTTCTTCCCTTCTCCAACCGTTGACTCGCCTTCTTTGTCAACATTCAGCTTCTCACTTTTATCTCTCCCCCTACTCAGCTCGCCCGCCAAATACTTACGCAACTCCTCCTGTTTTTCGACAGGTACGAAGTCCATAAGTCCTTCTAAGAATCCTTTCTTGCCCTGATCGGGCACCTCCTTTAGCGGATTTCCTCCCTCTGTTGCCTCAGGGATTGATTTTTGTGGTTCTATCCCAGGCGGTCTGCTTCTCCACCTCTTCCACCAGTCCCTTCCCAACTTGCTTTTTAGGAGAAGGTGGAGGTGTATTGCCCGCGCTTCGAATCAGAGGATCCACGCGAGGGTATTCCTGCTCATTTCCCGGGACATCCTTCTCGCCAAGATGTGGGAATCTATTCTTTTTCTTTTTATTATTAGATCCGGACGCGTAATCCAGAACTCTCGGTGTTATGTTTTTCTCCTTCATGTTTGATTGGTGCAATCTCTCACGCCTTTCGCTCAAAGACTCGATGTCTCTCTTTCCCACAGACGGCGCCAATTTGATGAGTCCAAAAAAGTTGAACTACCAAATAAAGGGGGTACTAACCTCAAAAATAGAGATCAGTGACCTAGAAAACCTTCAAACACGACACAGCGACCTCCAAAGAATCCGCAATCGTCTYAGCGACCTCGACTTCCTGCAAAACAAYGCCTTAGAACGGGCCGGATTTCGAGCCYGTTAAGGCCCTCCGACGCTTAAGTTAATAAGCGRAAAACACACTTCTTCTCTCTCAATAATATTAGTGCACTCAAAAGTAATAAAATGCGTAAAACAAGCATTAACCTCAACAGAGAAGCCAAGGGCTCCTTTTATAGGGACAGGAGAAGAATCCCAATGTCTAGGATTACCTTTCATGATAAGAATTCCATGTATGCCAGGATTCTCACAATCGTCTCTTAATTAGGACTCCTCATTTATGGCCAGTTCCCATAAACAACAAAACTTCTCCATAAATATCCCAATTAAGCCGGGGCATACAGCCCACCAGGCCCATAATGATTCACATACATTAGATCCACAAATCGGGCCCAAATACCCAGCYCAAAGTACAAGAGGTCGCGACCCTGTATGAAAAGCCATCCCCATACTACAGGTCGCTACTCTTCACAAAACCATCCACTCGAACAAACACAGCTCGCCCACCTCCCAGGGGTACACCCTCCCTAGGAAATGAGGTCGCTTCTCTTCACAAAACCATCCACTCGAACAAACACAGCTCGCCCACCTCCCAGGGGTACACCCTCCCTAGGAAATGAGGTCGCTTCCCACAAATAGCCACGTTCACCCCATAATTTTACGTATGGTTATTTTGGTCCGTATCATTAATCTACATCTACTGATTTCGTTCATGTCCCGCCCGATGTTTGATTAATGGTTGCAATATTATATTATCACCTGATGTTGATTGCTTTCATATTATGCAGTGATTTTATGGGATGTTGATTGCTTTCATATTTATATATATATATATATATATAATGAATTTATCTTGGCCGCCATTCTTCTCAACTCAGAAGCAAGTTAGCACTAAATAAAATTGAAAAGATACGACTTTTTATATTAAAATTCAGGAAAAACCCATTTTATTGGGTGGAGAATTTGGCGTGCCCATTAGAGAAATTTGTAGAATTGTGAGAATTCAGGTTTTTCGGTACGAAGAAGGAAGCAAAGAAGGTGCCTCTGTTTTGCTCCTTACAAATCTAAGAAGTTAAATCAATATTAACATATGAGTTAATTTAGGGCTGAGTAACGGAGCTCCCCAGAGCTGTTGATTCTTGTCATGTTCATAGGAATTCGTCGACGACACTATCATGGCTGAGATAGAAGACGAGTCCTCAACTTTGGGGAGGCGGTATCGATTTTGAGTTTATCGAGTCATTGAGTAGCATACCTGTGAGGTTGGTCTATTTCTACTTGTCGATGTTCGTTATACTGCAGCACGATGTGGTTTTTTTTTTCATGGTGATTATTAGTTCAAAGAAACAGAGATTGGACGAATGAAATCATTTGAACAAGTATGGAATAATAATAATAATAATAATAATAATAATAATAATAATAACGTATGGAATTATAAAACATCTACATGTCCCAATATTCATTTTCCCCGCATTTCTTATCTCTTTTATCATTGAATTTGTGCTCTTATTCAATGGATTTGTCAGTTCGCATGTCTTTAGAATATATTATCCTTGTGCATTATCGTGAAACTCAAGAGGTTTGTCTCTTATTAAGAGATATAAATTTTGTTAATATTGTTATTTATAGATTACTAGTGTAGTGCTTTTTGAAAGGGAAAGCATTTCTATATTACGAGCTTGGTTTCATCAAACGTGCCTCAAGTATCCTATTCGGGTTCTTATTTTAGCTTTCGTACTGCACACCTCCAGAAAATGCATATTTCTTAGTATTCTTGATTTTCTGAGAATCTTCCTGACATTATTGTTGTTGTTTATTGTCTCAACTGCTTTTTTTTTTCAAATATATATATATTTATCTCCTCCTTAATCTGTATTTATATTTATGGGATATTTTATCATAACCAAAGTTCCCTCATAAGCATGATGCTTCTTATTAGTACTTTATAGGATTTCTTTTTCTACTATAATCAATTTTATGTCGCTCAAGCAAGACCTTAGGAAGTTGGTTTTTATTTTGTGTGAAGTGTTTAAGGAATGGTATTTTGGAGAATGTAATTTATTTTTGTCCTTATATCAGGATGTGTTTCGCAATGTTATAATCAGGGTAATTTGAATATTTGGAGGAAGACAAAATTGTTTTTCGTGGTATATTAAGCATAGCTCATGGGACCTTATCTTGTAGTATTTTTTTTTTTACTAATTTTGTCCATATTTATTATATGCAGGGTTCCCCAGCTACACCTGAAAATTCTACTTCTAATCCAGCTGTCTCTGACCCATCTACCGCTTGGCATTTGTTGGGAGAATCAGGCTCCATGGTTAACCGGGTTTTTGACAATGGTAATGAATCGTCATAAATTTCGTTCCCGGCATGTGTGTGTGTGTGTGTGTGCGCGCGCGCATGCATTACATGTCATCCTATCTTTCTGATGTTCTAGAGCATCATCCGAGTGCAACTGTAGAAAATCACGAACAAAGACTGCACGAGATAAATGCACTTGAATGGGATGAGCTTTTGGTGCAAGATAATCCCAACAAGCTCATTACACCTCAAGAAGGTACATGAGCTTAATATCTTCAGTTGTTCACTGCTTCAAGTTTCTAAACAAATTGCTGATTGTTTATTCTTTCAATGCATGCAATTAGCTGCTCCAGGACAAGTTGTAGGGTTTGAGCCGACGAATCAGCATCCCGTAAACAGTTACAATAATATTGTAAGTGGAGTGATGATTCTGACTTTTCTCTTTTACGTAGCAGACCTAGCGTGTTTAGGGTTTATGTGATATGGCCATATAGGCTACAATAGTTGTAGCTAGACTTGGCGATTTTTAGCCAGACTTGAGGGACCTCATGTGAGTTAGCCATAAAAATGGGACCGGGCCACTCATTTCAAGTGTTGCAAACAAGGTGAGGCTGATGAATGTGGGCTCTTTGTTATGCGACATATGCTTGAGATCATCAAATTATATATTGTTGACTCATTCGAAAAGGTAATTTTAATAAATCAAAATTATTATCATTTTGTTGTAGAAGTCAAATCGTATCCCAGTCAATTTGCATTAATTCAAAACTTGTCAATTGATATCTTGTGATGAGTTGTGCGTATTGCCTGAATTATGTGTATTGTGTGCAGGTATTCAATATGGAGGGACCTTATTCGGATGATGACATTGATGTAGTTCGTAGACGTTGGGCCGAGTGTCTTCTAGAGGTCATTACTTGAGGGTGCGCACTGCATTTTATTTTGGTTGAAGACTTTTTTTGTATGTGACTTGTAGTGATTGTTGTTTTGAACACTTGATGAATATTGTGGGTTTCCTTCTTTGTATGTGACTTGTAGTGATTGTTGTTTTGAACACTTGATGAATATTGTGGGTTTTTTTTGTTGTTCTGGGGTGCTTTGAATGGATTGGGATATTGTATTTGGTGAAGTATATTTTCAATTGAGATTTGGTGTATTTAAAATATTTTATGTTTTACATTTGGGAAAAAACGAATACTAAAAATGATGTTCTAGAAGGTAAAATTCTCCAGAACGTATAATCAAAAAAAATGTTCTGGTTATTTATCAAAAACCGTTCTGGAAAGTATTTTACAGATAGGTTATCGAAAATACCGTTCTGGTAAGTTATACTTTCCAGAACGGTATTTTCAAAAACCATTCTGGTAGATCATACCTTCCAGAATGGTATTTGGAAATACCGTTCTGGTAGATCATACTTACCAGAACTGTATTTTCAAATACCGTTCTGAAAAGTATAACTTACCAGAACGATATATCTAAATACCGTTTTGGAAGGTATGATTTACCAGAATGGTATTTTCAAATACCATTCTGGAAAGTATGACTTACCAGAATGGTAATTTCAAATATCATTCTGGAATGTTTAACTTAGTAGAATGGTTTTTTGAAATTACCGTTCTGGTAAGTTATACTTTCCAGAACGTCTTTTTTAA
The DNA here is from genome assembly GCA_014905375.1 of Phtheirospermum japonicum. NCBI lineage: Eukaryota > Viridiplantae > Streptophyta > Magnoliopsida > Lamiales > Orobanchaceae > Phtheirospermum > Phtheirospermum japonicum. The sequence continues at coordinate 80,450 of BMAC01000908.1, read as the reverse complement.
AAACTGTTCTGCAAAGTGGCGGATCAACATGGAATGGTACCATTCTAGATCAGAATTTTTTTTTTCTAGAACGCCTTTTTTTTACCCTTCTAGAAAGTATGCCAATCCAGAAGGGTAAAAGGCGTTTTGGAAAGTACAGACTTTCTAGAACTATGTCACTACAGAAGGCATAGAAAGGCGTTCTGGATAGGCAGAATTACCCTTCTGGATATGCAATTTCTGAACTAGTGAAAGAGCAATGATTTAGAATTAATAATTAATATAATTATGATAACTTAATTTTACTTAAACTAATATAAAAGGAATTGTTTTATTTTGTCAATAAATAATCGACGAACATGAAGAATTCTTGAAATTATTATATCAAGTTATCAAGATCAACTAAGTGTTGATCTTAGGTGCAAGCTTATGGCTTTATATATTTGATTTATATGCCGAACACCTTTAGTTGATTCTAATATTGTGTGTTTAATTCCACAACTATTGCTACATGAGAAGAGAAGGTTAAGGAACCCAATGATTAGAACACCAAGGTCCTGGAGGCATGTAAGTAGTTGTATTAAAATTAGGTGGTGGAGTTTGTTTAAAATGCGAAATTGCTTACCTTGGAGAATGAACGATCGAGTCATGAGAATGATGAGCATAAATTATCTCTGTCTCGTTTGGAGGTTTTTCTCATTGTGAAAGATGAAGAACTTGTTATTGTTAAATCTAAACTTAACCATTTTATTCAATCTCTAGAGAACATGAGTACTAGTAAGGTTAAACTCGATATGTTTTTATTTGAATATGATAATAAGACTTGTTCTCATTTTAGAACTCTTATTATTGTTAAACCAAAAGATTCATGAAACTTAAACTCTTTCAAATAAAAACATGTATAAAGCCTCTAAAACATCAAAACTCCATAAGAGTAAATATATTTGTCATCATTACATGCCTGGCCATATAAGACCGTATTGTCGTAAACTTAAAACTGAAATTGATAATAAAAGGTCTGCTAGTCCAGTGTTGATCCCATTATTAGACAGTCTTAGCAGAAATATTGACACCAACAACTCTTGTAAACTCAAATCTTCATGGATTCATAAATTTAATGTCAAGTGTAATATTGTTTATACTTCTTCAAAGCATATGATTTCAAAGTCCTGGTATTTGGACAACACTTTCTCGCATCATATGACGAGTACTCATAAGTATTTGACAGACTTTGAGACATAGAATGGAGGGAAAATTATTTACTGAGGTGGAGACATGGGCAAATCATCAGAAAAGGGACATTGAATATCGAAGGCCTTCCAAAATTTCAAAATATTTTTTCTTGTTGGTGAACTTTTGGATAATTTGATTAGTATAAGTCAACATTGTGATAGTAATATGAATGTGGAAATTGATAATCAAAATTTTAATTTTTTAATGATTTGAATGTTTATTTTCTTATAAGTATAAGGATGGCGAATAATTTTTATCATATCTGTAATAAAGGTGTTTCAATTTTTAAACGTATAGGTATTTTGCTAAGGGTTTTCATCAAAGTTTTATTTCAAACTCTACGTGACCTTTGCCCATATTTTCTCAAAACTATACATTTTTGAAAACTCGAGGAAGCTCTAACTCCTTGATAGAAGAATTTAAAACTCTCAAGTCTTTCAAACTTTTTGTGCATGTTACTATTTTGGTCATTCTGCTTTTAAATATGCTAATAGTTTAGCTAGAAGTAGATTTAGGCTAGTTTAAGTTACTATGAGTTTAAGAAAGTAGAGACAGACCGTAATATTGAGAAAAACTTATTTTTCAAAACTCTGGAGGGAGAGGTCATCACTCTGTATGCTACTGTTCGGAATGCTACTCATAGTGTTGTCACACCTCAACATTCAGTACATTTATGACTGGATTAATATTGATTTAAATTAGGTTATAATGTCAGATATAGTTACCTAGCACAGTGAGGGTGATACTTTTATTAAGGGAGAGGTATTCACTCTGTGTACTGCTGTTTTGAGCGTTGTTGGGGATGTTGTCACACCTTTGTCAAACATTCAGACTACAATTCTTTAAATACACTAATATTGGTTAAAACTATGATGTTTTAGTAGATGTATGTACTCTGCACAGAGGTAATATTTGTGTTAAGTCCAATCTTGATAACTCCCTTGTTTTCCTTATTCAATTAAATAAGGGTAAAACAAACCTTGATGAGGTTTTTGTTGGGAATCGGTGGTACCGTCGCGCAGCGGAAAACAAAAAATTTTAGATAAAAGGAAATTGAATCGAATTCAATTGACGACGGCCCAATTTTACAATCAATTAATTCAAACAATGTTTTAATTACTTTTAATAAATAGAAACAATTTGATTTTTTCAAAATCGAACGAGCATGATACGTTTCTATTAATTACATATATATAAAAATTATATATACATATTAATATATAAATCATATTTATAATTATATGTTGTAAACTACAATTACAAACACACATTTATTTAATATATATATATATATATACTGCATGCAATAATAAACAACATAAACAGCCTGCAATTATATACATATACTTAGCATCACATTGCATGCATGCATGTTTTATATATATATATATATATATATATATATATATATATATATATATATATATATATATATATATACATTACACTGCACACACATATATATATCAACAAATAACAAACACACACACATATATATATATAACATACATATATATATCTACGGCCTATGTACCTCGCTGCACGGCGGCAGTCGGTCGTCGGAGAAGCAGCTTGTCTCCTTCGGCGCACGGCAGCGGCACTGCGGGGAACCGTCGGAAGCAACGGMACTCCGGAGACTAGGCGGTGGGTGCGGCGTGCTGGAAACAGGCGCTACAGCGGCGGGCTGCAGGTACGTCAGCGGCGAAGTGTCTCGAACTCCGGCGAGGCAGCGATGACGCAGCAACAGGCGGCTCGGCTGCGGCAGGGAGCGTCGCTGTCGTGAGCGACCTGTTTCTCTCGGCGACAGCAGCAGGCGCTAGCGGCCTTCTCTTCTCGACATTCACATCGAACCGGCGTCGGAGGGGAGCGACGCGATGGCGGTCCGGCTGCTGTGCTGCGGAAGTGGCGACGGCCTGGTTCCGGTGCGGCTGTGACGACGACAGTCGGAACGGCACGGCGGAGGTGGGTGCGTTGCGGAGCAGGCTGTCACGTTCACGGCAACGGCGACAGCGGCGGTCCGAAGGCGTTCGGAATAATTGGTGTCACACACCGTATAACCCGACCTTTTCGCGACGAAGCGCTAGACTCGTCGAGAGCTCGAGAACGACGGAGAAAAGGAATCCGAGAACCGAACGTTTCGGTGGCATCGGCCGACGGCAAGCGATGGCTTGGCAGGAGGAGGATGGCTGGGTTAGGTTTAGGGTTTTCACCTTTTTGCCGAAGAAGAAGAAAGACGTCTGTCTTCTTTTTTTTTAATTTTTTATTTTAATAAAACAATCCCAATCTATATGGGCTTAAAGTGGTTGGGCTCAAAACAAAATTAAATAAACAAGCCTTCAAAAAAGGGTTGTAATAAAGTGGGTTGGCCCAACTATAAATAAAACCAAGCCTCTTTCATAATATTAAAACACCGGCCCAATAACTGTAAATGGCTTATTGGGTCGATCCAATTTTAAATCAAAAACTCCATTGGAATTAAATCATTTCTCACAAACGATAATTTCGAAAAATATAACAATTATATTTTCGCGTCCAGAATAATTTTCTCGTATTTTTCTCAATTCATAATCAYAATTACGAACCTTAGATTCAATCATATTGACATCTAACTTTGTTAAAATTAACAATTAATTTCTAGCTATCAAGGATTGGGACAAGCCAAGCAATTTCCTCGATCTATCTCTATAGATCCGTATTCCCAATACGTAGGATGCTTCGCCCAAATCCTTCATTGAGAAACGTGTGGGATAACCATGCTTTGGTTGATTGCAACATCCCTACATCATTCCCAATGAGTAGTATGTCATCAACGTAAAGCACTAGAAAAGTCACTGCGCTCCCACTAACCTTCTTGTAAACACAAGGTTCCTCCGGGTTCTTTACAAAATCAAACTCTTTGATAACTGTGTCGAACCGGATATTCCAACTTCGGGATGCTTGTTTCAATCCATAAATGGATCGCTGGAGCTTGCAAACTTTTGCTCCTCTCCAGTGGATATGAAGCCTTCCGGCTGCGCCATATAGATTTCTTCCTCAATGTTACCATTAAGGAAGGCGGTCTTCACATCCATTTGCCATATCTCGTAGTCATAATACGCAGAAATGGCCAGCAAAATCCTAATGGACTTAAGCATCGCGACTGGTGAAAAAGTTTCCTCATAATCAACGCCTTGCTTCTGAGTATACCCTTTTGCAACCAGTCTAGCTTTATAGGTCGCTACCTTTCCATCAACTCCAATTTTTCTTTTATAGATCCACTTGCAGCCTATGGGAACGATTCCCTCGGGTGGATCTACCAAGGTCCATACCTTGTTGGAGTACATGGAGCCCATTTCGGATTTCATGGCTTCCAGCCAATGTCCCTGGTCTGTATCAGATACAGCTTCGATGTAGGTTCTAGGATCGGATCCTTGATCAACCTCATCTACTAGGAATAATCTATCGGGTACTTTCCGAACTCTTTCGGATCGTCGCACCGATGGTTCAGGAGGTATATTAGTGGTTTGTTGAATTTGTTCATTCTCATGTGCTTGAACTTCGTTTTGTGGTTCTCGAACTTCTTCGAGTTCTACCATGCTGCCTTTTCTATCCAATAGAAATTCCTTCTCAAGGAAAGTGGCATTTCTTGAAACAAACACTTTTGCTTCAGAAACAAAGTAGAATTCGTATCCCATTGAATCTTGGGGATACCCCACAAAATAGCATAAATCGGATCGACTATCCAATTTATCTCCCATCAACCGCTTCACATAAGCGGGGCAACCCCATATCTTAATATGTTTGAAACTGGGTTTTCGGGAATGCCAAAGTTCATATGGAGTGGAGTTAACTGCTTTGGTGTTAACCCTATTCAGCAAATATACGGCAGTCAGGAGTGCATGACCCCATAAGTATGCCGGTAGTTCAGTGAATCCCATCATGGATCGAACCATGTCCAACAAAGTTCGATTCCGACGTTCGGAAACTCCATTCAATTGAGGAGTTCCAGGAGGAGTCCACTGAGAGAGAATCCCATTCTCTTTTAAGTAGTCTATAAACTCGGCGCTCAAGTACTCTCCACCACGATCAGATCGTAGTTTCTTAATACGTCGCCCGAGTTGGTTTTCTACTTCGTGTCTAAAATCTTTGAACCTTTCAAAAGTTTCAGACTTGTACTTCATTAAGTACACAAACCCGTACCTAGAGTAATCGTCGGTAAAGGTGACGAAGTAGCTATAACCACCCCTAGCACTAACACTTAGTGGGCCACAAACGTCTGTATGGATCAAATCCAATAGACCTTCAGCACGTTCCATCTGTCCCTTATAAGGCGACTTGGTCATCTTTCCTTTAAGACAAGACTCGCAAGTCCCAAGTGACTTCACATCCTCCAAGGAGAACAATCCATCACGAGCGAACTCGTTCATCCTTCTCAAGGAAATATGACCCAATCTAGCGTGCCAAAGTTGTGCCGGGTTTAGACTATCATTTTTACGTTTTGCTGAAATAGTGTTAATCGGTATTTCATTAAGATTTAATTCATATAAGTTGTTAACTAGTTGTCCTTTACATATTACCTTATTATTCTTCTGTATCAAGCAAACAGAACTTCCAAATACAAAAGAAAAACCTTCAGAATCCAAAACAGGAATAGAAATAAGGTTTCGAATAAGAGTCGGTACATAAAGACAATTGTTCAAAACAACTTGATAATCAGAATTCAAAATAGAAAGATAAACAGTCCCAATGGCTTCGGCAGCAACTCTTGCTCCGTTGCCCATCCTTAGGTAGGTCTCTCCTACATCAAGTCTTCGGCTTCTTGCCATTAGCTGCAAATCATTACAAAGATGTGAGCCACAACCGGTATCCAATACCCAAGACGAAGAATCAACGGACAAGTTTACTTCAATGAAATACATACCTTTCTCAGAACGCTTCTGGTCAAGATAATCTTTGCAGTTGCGGCGCCAGTGGCCCGGTTTTCCACAATGGTGACAAACGTCATCAGCTTGCTTGCTGACTTTGCCACTCTTTGACCCACTTGAGCCACCCTTCGCAAAATGTTTGCTCGGAACGGAACTTTTCCGTTTCTTCGAGAAAGAACTCTTCTTTCCAGAAGGAGCAGTAAGGAGAACAGATTTCTCCTTCTTGATGGTTGCCTCATAGCTGACTAACATGTTCAACATCACATCCAAGGTAGGATCGAGTTTGTTCATGTTAAAGTTCACTATGAACTGTTCATAGGAACTTGGAAGAGACAGTAGGATCAAATCCACCTGCAACTCAGAAGGAAGTACCACGTCTAAGTTCACCAGCTTCTCAATGAGCGTTATCATCTTGAGAACGTGCTCGTGGACCGAAGCCCCTTCACGCAATCTCAAGGCGACTAACTCCTTCGTCGCTGCGTACCTAGACGCCCGAGTATTCTCACTATACATCGACTCAAGGTTCTCCTTGATGTCGGCTGCATGAGCAAAAAGCTCATACTTCCTTGCAAGTTCAGGGACCATGGATGCTATCATATAGCACTTCGCATGGACGTCATCTTTCTTCCATCTCTCAAGTTCGGCACGTTGAGCATCAGTGGCATCATCAGGGAGGGGTTCAGAAGGGGGTCTCTCAGTTAGCACATAGAGACGCTCATCAACAGTGAGCACCAATTTCAAATTCCGGATCCAATCCAGAAAATTTGGGCCAGTGAGTTTATTTTGGTCAAGGATCGAGGCAAGAGGATTCTTAGACATAATTGCTGAGGAATAAGAGAAAGACAATGATTAGAGTTTTATTCGAAATAATCAATACAATTAATAGTTTGGACTTTTACATATTAATTGTTCTCCCACTAATTTATTCGAATTCCACCACCCTCTAGCAGAATACGAGAAAACATATTTTTCTTTAATGGGCTTTAGGTCCAATGACGCAAACACGACCCCCAGTTAATCTGACCAGCCATGTTTGTTCAAAGGTAGAAACAATTTCAATCACATCAAAATGTGACCCTAAAGATAGATTTCCTCACACTTGATAATGACCTAGGTTAATCCAGCGAATATCAAAATCTTTGTGTGTCAGGTCTGACCTACCAATGTGAGACGTATAAGCTCAACTCTATCAGGTCAACGCAATCCCCAGTTAATCTGACCAATCACGTCAAACCAATAGAATCTCACATACAAATCTCCATCTAATGTCAATTAGATTACAGCTTTTCTTATGACAGCACTCCCCGCTAACACGGCATACTGCACTGCCATAAGAGGCTATCACATAATCTAACCGTTGGTAGAAGGAAAGAAAAAGAACGACAATTCGGTTTTTCTTTATAGCCTGATTTTAATTCTTAACCTTTAAGAATGAGGGATTTTAATTTTATATCTCATCCGAAATTTAGTTATGATCAATTGTTGATTCTTTACAATTTAGGATCATCATCGAACTTAGTTTCATCCATTCATCATATGAACGATAAACTAAAACGATTCAGTTGGTGTTCTATTAATTTCAAATTAATTTAACAATTTAAATTAATAAATTAATCCAGCACCTATTTATCGAATTCAAATTGATTTGAAAAATCGATTATCTTATTGGGCTCTAGTTGATTTTAATTTCATTAAATTATGGATCAACTAATTTTTCTTATAGAGACTCGAGAATATTTAAGTTTTAGGATAAGACTGTCAAACAGTCTGACACGTAAGACTGTCGGACACTCTGACACGTGATTTCCCGTGAAATTCTAAGGCCGACCAAATATTCAGCTATAAGAAATTCCCAACACAAGATAATATCCAAATCAACAACTCAACAAATTCAACATGCTCTCGAAAGCAAAAACACATAAGCAATTAATTGATTTAAAAACCAGTAGCTCTGATACCACTGTTGGGATTTGATGGTACCGTCGCGCAGCGGAAAACAAAAATTTTTAAATAAAAGGAATTTGAATCGAATTCAATTGACGACGGCCCATTTTAAATTCAATTAATTCAAACAATGTTTTAATTGCTTTAATAAATGAAACAATTTGATTTTCATAAAATCGAACGAGCATGATCGGTTTCTATTAATATATACATATATATAACAATTATATATATATATATATATATATATATATAATATAATTATATATAACAATTATATATATATTAATATATTAATATATATTTAATTATATATTATATATATACATATCATATATATCATAATATATATATATAACTCATATATATATACATATATATATATATTTATATACTCTGCATGCTCAAATATACTTTATATTTATGCAATTCATATTACACATTCATGCATGCATATACTATTAACATACATACACATCGCATACACAGCACACATACAAATCATGCATGCACATACATAATTTATGTTTCATATCACAATACAGCACACACATATGTAACTAAATATACATATATATATATATCATATATATATATACATGAATAACTATTTATACCTCACAGCGGAAGAGGAAGCAGGCTCGGCTTGGCAGCAGGACGGCACGGCGACCGGACTGTCCGGGGAGCTGGCTGGCGGCTGTTCGGAACAGCGAGGCAGCAAGCAGGTGGCGAGGCAGGCGGGCTTGCTCCCTTCTCTCGGTAGTGGGGGACGACGTCACAGCGGTGGGGTGATCGTCGACTTGGCTGCGGCGTCGGCGCGAGGGGAAGCGGTAATCCGGTGATGTGTTCGAAAAACACGGCGACGAAGCGGCTGTCGGGACGGAAGGCTGCGAAGCGGTCCGGCCGTGGCAAGAACAGCAGGCGCTCCGTCGCTCGACTCCGGCGGCTGGAAATCCGGCAATCGTCGGTTGTTGATGTGGGCACGATGTTTCTCCGGACTATCGACGTCACACACCGTATAACCCGACGTCCCCTACGACGGAGCACTAGATCCGTCGATGGATTTGAGAACGACAAATAACGAGAACCGAACTTTCGGTGTGGCGGCGGCCCCGGCGGCAAGCGGCTGCGGCCGGAGGGTGGACGTGGAGAAGGGTCGGCTAGGGTTTTCTGCTCAACCTAAATTTCATGCCTCCTCTTGCTTCCGTTTTTTCTTCTTCTTCCTTTTATATGTATTGTTTTTTTTTTAATTTAAACAAAACAAGAGCCCAATTACACGGATGGGCCCAGATCAAAACAAAACAAAACCCTTTTATTTAAAAGAAAGAAGCCCAACTAAAAATGGGTTGTGGGCTGGGCTCAATTAAAAAATAAAAACCAACCTTTTGATTTAAATAAAACAAGCCCAACTAAAATTAAAAACCCAAGTCTTTTAATTTAATAAAACAAACCGGCCCAATTCTAAATGGCTTATTGGGTCGACCCAATTTAAAATTAAAAACCCCAATTGGAATTAAATCATTTCTCACAAACGAATAATTACGAAAAATATAACAATTATATTTCGCGTCCAAGAATAATTTTCTCGTATTTTTTCTCAATTCACAATCACAATTATGAACCTTAGATTCAATCATATTGACATCTAACTATGCTAAAATTAACAATTAATTTCTAGCTATCGTTTTCAATAATCAGGAAACACGTGGTGTGACCCTCAATGGTTCAGGTGTAAGCTAGCCGTGGGTTCACAACACATTGTGATTCGAACAACAAATTGTTCTTATATGAACTCGTCCCTTAGAGTCCCTGATTAAATAAAACTCATTTTACTTAATCACTGGTCAAACCAGAACCCAAGGTAGTTCAGTGAATCCCATCATGGATCGAACCATGTCCAACAAAGTTCGATTCTGACATTCGGAAACTCCATTCAATTGAGGAGTTCCAGAAGGAGTCCACTTAGAGAGAATCCCATTCTCTTTTAAGTAGTCTATAAACTCGGCACTCAAGTACTCTCCACAACGACCAGATCATAGTTTCTTAATACGTCACCCGAGTTGGTTTTCTACTTCGTGTCTAAAATCTTTGAACCTTTCAAAAGTTTCAGACTTGTACTTCATTAAGTACACAAACCCGTACCTTGAATAATCGTCGGTAAAAGTGACGAAGTAGCTATAACCACCCCTAGCACTAACACTTAGTGGGCCACAAACGTCTGTATGGATCAAATCCAATAGRCCTTCAGCACGTTCCATCTGTCCCTTATAAGGCGACTTGGTCATCTTTCCTTTAAGACAAGACTCGTAAGTCCCAAGTGACTTCACATCCTCCAAGGAGAACAATCCATCACGAGCGAACTCGTTCATCCTTCTCAAGGAAATATGACCCAATCTAGCGTGCCAAAGTTGTGCCGGGTTTAGACTATCATTTTTACGTTTTACTGAAATAGTGTTAATCGGTATTTCATTTAGATTTAATTCATATAAGTTGTTAACTAGTTGTCCTTTACAGATTACCTTATTATTCTTCTGTATCAAGCAAAGAGAACTTCCAAATACAAAAGAAAAACCTTCAGAATCCAAAACAGGAATGGAAATAAGGTTTCGAATAAGMGTCGGTACATAAAGACAATTGTTCAAAACAACTTGATAATCAGAATTCAAAAAAGAAAGATAAACAGTCCCAATGGCTTCGGCAGCAACTCTTGCTCCGTTGCCCATCCTTAGGTAGGTCTCTCCTACATCAAGTCTTCGGCTTCTTGCCATTAGCTGCAAATCATTACAAAGATGTGAGCCACAGCCGGTATCTAATACCCAAGACGAAGAATCAACGGACAAGTTTACTTCAATGAAATACATACCTTTCTCAGAACGCTTCTGGTCAAGGTAATCTTTCCAGTTACGGCGCCAGTGGCCCGGTTTTCCACAATGGTGACAAACGTCATCAGCCTGCTTGCTGACTTTGCCACTCTTTGACCCACTCGAACCACCTTTCGCAAAGTGTTTGCTCGGAACGGAACTTTTCCGTTTCTTTGAGAAAGAACTTTTCTTTCCTGAAGGAGCAGTAAGGAGAATAGATTTCTCCTTCTTGATGGTTGCCTCATAGCTGACTAACATGTTCAACATCACATCCAAGGTAGGATCGAGTTTGTTCATGTTAAAGTTCACTATGAACTGTTCATAGGAACATGGAAGAGACAGTAGGATCAAATCCACCTGCAAATCAGAAGGAAGTACCACGTCTAAGTTCACCAGCTTCTCAATGAGTGTTATCATCTTGAGAATGTGCTCGTGGACCGAAGCCCCTTCACGCAATCTCAAGGCGACTAACTCCTTCATCGCTGCGTACCTAGACGCCCGAGTATTTTCACTATACATCGACTCAAGGTTCTCCTTRATGTCGGCTGCATGAGCAAAAGGCTCATACTTCCTTGCAAGTTCAGGGACCATGGATGCTATCATATAGCACTTCGCATGGACGTCGTCTTTCTTCCATCTCTCAAGTTCGGCACGTTGAGCATCAGTGGCATTATCAGGAAGGGGTTCAGAAGGGGGTCTCTCARTTAGCACATAGAGACGCTCATCAACAGTGAGCACCAATTTCAAATTCCGGATCCAATCCAGAAAGTTTGGGCCAGTGAGTTTATTTTGGTCAAGGATCGAGGCAAGAGGATTCTTAGACATAATTGCTGAGGAATTAGAGAAAGACAATGATTAGAGTTTTATTCGAAATAATCAATACAATTAATAGTTTGGACTTTTACATATTAATTGTTCTCCCACTAATTTATTCGAATTCCACCACCCTCTAGCAGAATACGAGAAAACATGTTTTTCTTTAATGGGCTTTAGGTCCAATGACAAAAACACGACCCCCAGTTAATCTGACCAGCCATGTTTGTTCAAAGGTAGAAACAATGGTCTGACCATTCTCTTGTAATACAATCGGTTTTTATTCGTAATAATATCTTTTATACTTATTGGCATTCCATATCTTTTTATCCCATGCTAGTTGCATAGGTATGGTCCTGATGAAGTTACTTTATTACGGTGGATTGGTCTAGCAGAACCGTGAGATAATCTAGCACGTAATGTAACTCGTCGAACTTGTTCCTAGTCAAAGGGTTACGCCATAATGAGGATACAGGCCTTTCCCGTTAAGACTAGTACTTAGTG
>BMAC01000908.1:15683-66656 GCA_014905375.1 Phtheirospermum japonicum | reverse complement strand
GACCAGCCATGTTTGTTCAAAGGTAGAAACAATTTCAATCACATCAAAATGTGACCCTAAAGATAGATTTCCTCACACTTGATAATGACCTAGGTTAATCCAGCGAATATCAAAATCTTTGTGTGTCAGGTCTGACCTACCAATGTGAGACGTATAAGCTCAACTCTATCAGGTCAACGCAATCCCCAGTTAATCTGACCAATCACGTCAAACCAATAGAATCTCACATACAAATCTCCATCTAATGTCAATTAGATTACAAGCTTTTCTTATGACAGCACTCCCCGCTAACACGGCATACTGCACTGCCATAAGAGGCTATCACATAATCTAACCGTTGGTAGAAGGAAAGAAAAAGAACGACAATTCGGTTTTTCTTTATAGCCTGATTTTAATTCTTAACCTTTAAGAATGAGGGATTTTAATTTTATATCTCATCCGAAATTTAGTTATGATCAATTGTTGATTCTTTACAATTTAGGATCATCATCGAACTTAGTTTCATCCATTCATCATATGAACGATAAACTAAAACGATTCAGTTGGTGTTCTATTAATTTCAAATTAATTTAACAATTTAAATTAATAAATTAATCCAGCACCTATTTATCGAATTCAAATTGATTTGAAAAATCGATTATCTTATTGGGCTCTAGTTGATTTTAATTTCATTAAATTATGGATCAACTAATTTTTCTTATAGAGACTCGAGAATAATTAAGTTTTAGGATAAGACTGTCAAACAGTCTGACACGTAAGACTGTCGGACACTCTGACACGTGATTTCCCGTGAAATTCTAAGGCCAACCAATTATTCAGCTATAAGAAATTCCCAACACAAGATAATATCCAAATCAACAACTCAACAAATTCAACATGCTCTCGAAAGCAAAAACACATAAGCAATTAATTGATTTAAAAACCAGTAGCTCTGATACCACTGTTGGAATTTGATGGTACCGTCGCGCAGCGGAAAACAAAATTTTTTAAATAAAGTAATTTGAATCGAATTCAATTGACGACGGTCCCAATTTTATAATCAATTAATTCAAACAATGTTTTAATTGCTTTTAATAATATGTCGATGTCCAGACACCGTGACCGATGAGACGCGGTCCACATACACTAAGTACTAGTCTTAACGGGAAAGGCCTGTATCCTCATTATGGCGTAACCCTTTGACTAGGAACAAGTTCGACGAGTTACATTACGTGTTAGATTATCTCACGGTTCTTCTAGACCAATCCACCGTAATAAAGTAACTTCATCAGGACCATACCTATGCATCTAGCATGGGATAAAAGATATGGAATGCCAATAAGTATAAAAGATATTATTACGAATAAAAAACCGATTGTATTACAAGAGAAAGGTCACACCACAGCCACAAGTTGGCTTGTTGGTCACCTTATTCTAACAGTTTTTTGTATAGGTAATAAGTCTGATAAATTTGGTTTCGGTTTTATAAAACTTTTTTTACTAAAGAAAAGTGTGTCGAGTCTCCATTGATAACAACTAACGTAAAGATTTCTTTTAGCAAAAATCAAGTCGCATAAAAGTTCATGGTTGTTTTTCCTATTTTTGTATTTTATGGTGAGTTTTTATGTAATTAAACATGGAGTTGCTTGTAGAATAAGTAGGAAGATAGATAGTGTTGAGAGGAGAGAGAATTTATGGAGAATATTCTGCCATTCCATTAGCAACACTTATAAAAAATATACTCCTTAAAAAGACCTAACCAATAAACAAAAATCACATAGCTAGCTGAATAAAAATGTTTTGGTCCCCATGTGTTGCCCACAACTCTTTGACATCTTGTAATTCTTCCCCAATTACTCGTATCCGTCGAACTCTATTCATCCCTTGAATTCCGAAACTCTATGTTCGTCCCTTGTAATCCGTCCTCCTGATCAATAACAATACCTCCTACTGACGAAGATCCTTGACCCCGAGTATTATACCTTAGAAATCTCTTCTTAAAAAATGATCCATCTTCCCAAGTTTATACATCAGTGTGCGGCTATTGAACATAGAACTATTGCACATGTTCTCTCTAGCGATTAAGAAATTTTTCATGGAACACTGAATGAATGCGCGTGCTAACTTGTAGATCTAAATGGTAAGAAACCTTCCCAATTTTCTCTAAAACCTCGTGTTGGCCATAGTACTTAGAAGAGAGATTTAAATTATTCTTAAGCAAAACAAGGTTTTATCAAAAAGGTTGACGTTTCTAAAAGAAAAGATCCCCAATTTCAAAAGTTCTGTCAACTTGTTTGTTGAGAACAACTTCCACTGCTGCTTTATTTGTTATTAAAATGTACGGTCCTAACTTGTGAAATGGGGTTAGATAAATGTGTAGGGCTTCAAATGGGGTTGTATTTAGGCTTGTATGATAGTTTGTATTAAGGGAAAAAACTCTTTGCCATCTGTACTTGTAGCGTTTTTATGGTTTGCAACCTAATGTTTTTTTGTTGTTATTAAAAACCCAAAGTATGTGGGTTTTGCTCTTTGCAACCTTCAGACTATTTTTTATTCAAAAAATTGTTGAATCGAAGCACGTAAACCTCATGACTCATTCTAAAAATATGAAAATATTGCCCAACATAATAATTGGTGATGAGGCATGAGGTTTACGTGCTTCGATTCAACCATTGTTTGAATGAAAAAATAGCCTGAAGGTTGCAAAGAGCAAAACCCGCATACTTTGGGTTGTTAATAACAACAAAAAAAATATTAAGTTGCAAACCATAAAAACGCTACAAGTACAGGTGGCAAAGAATCTTTTTTCCTTTGTATTATACCATAATCTTTTTAGGGATAGCCATTTGAGCTAGTGTCTCGGATGTTCGTGTGTCATGCACCTCACATATGTTTCAAGGCACTGGTTCAACCTTTTAGTCTGCCCATCTGACTGGGAATGATAGCTTGTGGTCATGTTTAGTGTTATTCCTAATAAACTAAATAGTTCTCGCCAAGAAGTGTTAGAAAAACAGGGTCTTTGTCTATGAGTTTGGCCATGTAGACTGTAGACATTCTCTAGAAATAGATTGACTACAGATTTTGCTGAGTAGGGATGGGATAATGGAGGTAAATGCCTCTATTTGGTAAATCTCTCAATGACTACTAATATGAGATTCATTCTAAAAGGTTTAGGTAAGCCCTCGACAATTTTTATTGATATTTAGGTCTATGCTTGTTCTAGAATAGGAAAAGGTTGCAACAGTACAGTGTAAGGATTCCTCTCTGATTTGTTCATAGAACAAGTAGCAGGAGATTTTGCCCAAGAAATAGCATCACTCTTCATTTTAGACCGGTAGAACAGCCCTTTAACCCTCTCATAGGTTCCATTTATGTCCCCCATAACTAGAATAATGAAACTCAAATACGATTCTTTGCCTTAGTAAGTCATCATTTCCTACAACTACTCTTCCTTTATACCTCAAAAATTCACCCATAACTTCAAACTCTAGGTGTGTAGTTTGGTTTAGAGTCTTTCCTTGTAATACCAAAGAGAAAACTGGATCATGTGGGTAGATGAGAGAGGCCTTTTGAGTCCATACATGAATAGTTGTTGAGGTATCACTACAAAACTCATTCCTTTTAAAGCCCACCCCAGATAAGACATCAAGTACTCTATTTTCACAACCCTTCTTATAACGTATTTCATAGTGAGCCCCAAGAGTTTAGCGATCCATTTTTGTTGTATAGGTATCATGACCTTCTGATCAAGAAGATGCTTCAGAGCCTATTTGTGTTTTTTGATGATAAACTCGTTCCATTTTAGGTAATGTCGACACTTCTTTACATCCTCAATATAAGTGGAAACTCCCACTCATAGATAGACAAACTCTTATTCTTAAGACACAAAGTCTATCTTATGTAAGCTGTAGGTCTACCTTGCTGCATAAGAACAACCCCAATCCAAGAACCCTGGGCATCAGTCTCTAGTACAAATGGCTTATGGAAATCAGGTAGGGCTAGTACAAGAGCTAAAACCTTAGCTTACTTTAGTTGTAAGATGGCTAGGACTACCTCATTGTTCCATGAATACCAGACTCTTTTGAGTAAAATGGTTGGTGACCTACTCAACAACCCATATCCCTGAACAATCTTTTCGTAATAACTAGTAAGACATAGGTGATGAAGGATAAATATGTCATTTTACACGTGGATGTGTGACGCTGCGAGATTTGGACACGTGCACCATTAAGTTAAAAGACGACCAACGGACGCAGGGTGGACTGGACCACTGTATCACCTTTGCTTACTCAAAGGTTGACCCAACCTCCGTATCACCTCTGCTACCCCAAAGGCCCAGTTGGACAGACCACTGTCACCCTTGTCACAAGGCCCAATTACAGGATGACTCCTTTTCCAAGTTAGGTTACAAAGGTCTCCTTTGTATATAAAAGGCAGACCTTGTCCAGGTAAAACGGGACGACCTCTGACTCACAAAAAATCTCAACTCTAAAACTAGGACTAACTTAGGCATCGGAGTATCTACCCCTGGGGACGATCCTGTGGCTCCTTTTTGCAGGCGTCTGGAGAAGCGAAGGCGACGGCAAAGGCCTCCCGTGTGAAGATTTAGTCAAAGGCAAAGGTTGATTCAAGTAGAGGCAAAAGCTCACGTGCGGATTGAAGCGAAGGCGAAGGCAAAGTTCGCTCATGTGTCGATTCAAGACTGACGTCAGACCTATGATTCGCCATGTGTCCTCGGATCCAGTCCTTCGTAAGTATCGTCAATAGGAATCCCCTTAGCTACTTTGGTGTAGTAGACTTTGGCCAACTCACCATGCTAGAAATCTTGTTAGAGTCAGTTGACACTCCCTCTTCAGTGATGATATGACACAAGTATTTCACCTTCTCTTAGATAAAATGGCACTTGCTCCTTTTGGCAAACAATTGGTTTTCCCTCAAGATTTATATCACCTCTCTCAGGTGGATCAGATGACCTTCCCAACTTCCACTACATATAAGTTTATCATCAAACAATACCAGCACTGTCTTCCTTAGTGGTGCTCTAAGAACTTGGTTCATGAGAGACTGAAATGGAGCAGGTGCATTGCACAACTCAAATGGCATAAGTAGTAATTCATAGTGTCAATTTTGAGTGCTAAAAGCTATTAGGTACTTGTGTTCATGCTTCATAAAAATCTATAAACAGACAGACTTCAGGTCAATTTTATAAAAGAATATAGCCCCATTAAGTTCATCTAAGAGATCATCAATGATGAGAATTGGGTAATCATGTTTCATAATGAGTCTGTGGAGATATCTGTAATATACACAAAGCCTCCAAGTAGCATCTTTTTTCTTAACCAATATAACAGAGGAGGTAAAAGGACTCTTGGTGTTCTATGTCACATATATATCTAACATCTCTATAACTATCCTTTCAATTTCATCCTTATGGATATGTGAAACCCTGTAGGGTTATTGATGATTAGGTACAATGTTTGGTTTTAAGTATGATTTGATGTTCTTCTCCCCTTCTGGGAGATGGACTTATAAGCTCTTCAAACAAATCCTTAAATTCAATTAATAAAAGTTCTGGTTCACTTGTGGCCTCTGGTTGCACGGGCTTTATCTTCACCCAAAATAATTTTCTATTCACTAACCCCCTCCAGATGTGCCATCTTGTATAGAGTTAACCAAAAAAAATAGCTTACAATCTTTTAGTGAATTGAGGGCCTGGACCTTCACTCTCCTTCCTTATTGAGATACTACACAGGTCATCTCATCATAGTCCAACTCCACTTGAGTGCAGGATTTCAGCTAGGGCTGCAAACGAGTCGAGCGGCTCATGAGAGCTTGCGAGCAGCTCGAGTCAAAGCTCGACTCGAGCTCGGTCAAACTCGAGCTCGAGTCGAGCTCGAGCACGTCACTAATAAGCTCGCGAGCTCGACGAGCTGCTCGATTATGTGTAAGTTTACTAAAATACCCCTATTTAATAGTATTAATTACAAAAATACCGTGATTTTATTAGATTTAAAACCAAAAAATTTGAGCCGAGTTCGAACTTTTATCGAGCCGAGCATTGTCGAGTCGATCTCGAGCCGAGCTCGAGCATGCTCATTTCCTTGTCGAGTCGAGCTCGAGCAGCAATCTTTCGAGCTCGTCGAGCTCGAGCTCGAGCACAAATAAAAAACAGTCAATCCTGGCTCAAAATTATAAATGCTCGACTCGACTCGGTTCGTTTGCAGCCCTAGTTTCAGTCAATCCCCACCAAGTATGAGATCACAACTAAGATCCTGAAAGAGTAAGTAAAAAGATGTCCTTGTATTACCCATCTTAAATTTATCACCTTGTTTGAACTCACCATTTTATTTCTATTTTCCACCTTGATCAGAATTGGTTTAGCTGGCTGCAGTTCACACCCTAATAATTTAGTTGTGGACTCTTGAAAGAAACTGAGAGTGCTCTCATAATGAACAAATATATCCAACTTTTCTGGCCCAACTTCTCAAAATACCCTCATGGTATTTAACCCTCTAGCTCCATTGATAGCATTCATGGACATTTGAAATTCCTCCATTTCCTTCACCTCTTCTTCAGTTAGGATCTTACTCTCATCACTAGTCTATAAATAGCATATTTCCTATCATAATGTAGGATACCCTCATCTAGCACCTATATCAAGATATGAAGGGCTCATCAGAATTATAACAAAGTTATTTCTCTCTTCTGCTGGACAGTTATTTCTCTCTTCTCCTGGACATCTTAGTGGCTGTGAAGATCTTAAAGGGATATTTAATGGGTACTAGTTGGGGTTTGTTTGGTATGAAAACTGTTGTGTCAGTTTTTTTTTTTTCAACTGGGATTGAAAGTACCCATGGGTTTTTGGTTATATTTTTTCCTCTTGGTGATGGCTTCCAGGGTATAAATTTGTTTCTCCAAAATTCAGTGGCCTTTTGCAAGTTAGCTGGATCATGCATAGCGAGAAAAGATTGTAGATCTTTTATCAGCCAATAAATGAAACTAGCAACAAAGTACTCTTCAGAGTAGTTTCTCTTATCAAACATTAGCATAAAAGCCTTTAATTCCTTAAAATTATCCACATAATCCCCATAAGACCCTATTTGGCTTAATTTATTAAACTTAGATATAGTTGTAGCTTCTTTAGTTTTTCTCAAACCTAGTTGAAACTACATCTAAGAATTAGGACCAAGATAAATCTAATTGTCACGTATATGTTGGAAATTTATTAATTTCCAATTAAAGTGGGCAACATATTTTAATTACAATTATATTTGCCATTATATTAATATTATTTTTGGACTCAATTAAGTGATCTAATTAAGGCAAGAGTCCTATAACTATTGTAATTTATATGGGCTTAACGAGTAGATACCTGATAGAGTCAATTTAGGAGATTATGGGAAATCCTAATTGATAACTATATAAACTACGTGGTTATGGTCCCCAATATACTAAATCGTACACTGTTTTCTACTCTCCCCATCAAGATAGAAAACTAAGGCTCCTTACGAGATTTAGGTGAGGAAAATCATAAAACCAACCCGAACTCATTGTGTTTGTGTTCTTGCTCACTTTTGGATTAGGAGTCTCGTCTCGTGTTACGGGGAGTTGATTTCTGCATACGATTATGACTACGGATCCAGGTATTTCGTTAATCCATAAATCTTTGATGATTATAGCATGATGTTTATATCCTAGAATTATTCTGCATGTTTTAGGATATACGATTATGAATTTTATGTGTTTATATCAATAAAATTCCAACAAGTGGTATCAGAGCATTCATCACGCTTAATTGTTGGGATTTATGGAAATTATTTGGATCTACGTTTTTTTTGCAAATTTTCGGCCCGGATTATATGTGAAGCATAACATTGAAATTTGGGAATTCTATTAATTGGGTTATCCTGTTTTTACGTGGATTCAGTTTGGCTTTGTTTTGTTATTCACGAAACCCAAAATCAAGACCCAACCTTCAAGGCCTTAAGACCTCTTCTTATTCAATAATCTATAAATAGATAATTTTAATGGGGACTTCTACTTTTTACTAAAGGGCATACGGGTTTATTTATTTATTTAATTTTTTTTTTTAAAAAGGACACAAATCAATTGGCTTTTCCTTCTCCAAAACCCCAATACGGGCTTCAGTGTAAAAAAAAAAAATAATATATACTATATATATATATATATATATAATATATATATATATATATATATATATATATATATATATATATATATAAAATCAAAAGGGTTTGTTAAAATTCCGAAAATTGAAAACCCTATTTGTCTTCTTCCCAATTCAACCGCCGCAACACCACCATGTCAAACCACTAGCAAAGGCTCTGGAGAGGGCGGCCCATTCGGAACCGGGACCGTGTACTCCTCTCCACCGCGATGCGCAGCGACCACTGGCGAGGCGGGCAATGGCATCTGGTTCATGGCCATGAGCTCGCCGCCTCATCTCTCTTCTCACCTTCACTGCTGCGCTTCACCAGAAGACGAAACGAGGTGCGCAGTAAATGGACATCTTGTCCTTTCTATGGCGCCGCGCTTCCCGTCCTATGTCTGGTACTTTGGGCGGCGGTAATTTTGTGAAAGGGTTCTGGGCAAGGGAGGGATGAGGATGATGGTTTCATGGTGTTGGGCTGGAGACGACGAGGTGGCTGGCGGTGTAAGGTGGATGGCCGATTGTTTCTGGCCTTTCTACCATTATTGCGYCGGTCAGGCACCGGTTGTCCTCGTCGTTAAGGCGAGGGCRGCCCTTTGGGAACCAGCAGCGTCGCTCCAATTATCGCATCTTTTTCGAGATGGTTGTTTGGTCTTGGTCACCGGAGGTCTGGGTGAAGGATTAAGGTGTCGTTTTCACGGCGAAATGGCTGACGGCGTGCGACGGGCCTGATTGTTGTTTTGTATATTGTGGGCTTATTTACTGGGAGGTATTGCAAAATATCCTATTTTGGGCTTGGCCATGTATTATGTCTCAATTGAACTTAATTCCATTCCCCGCTTAATATGAAATTAGAAATTATTGGTTAGGTGTTTTAAGTCTTAATCTTAAAGTTAAGATTAAGTTCTAATTTGGTTTCAGACTTTAATTAAAATTAAATTGAGGATGTATTTTATTGGAAAATAATTAAATATTCTCGTTCGGATAGTCTAGTAATTTTTAATTAGATCAATCTAAGCAACAAGTTACCTTCGTAACCTCTGATGTAAAGAGCTATTTTCTTGAATATTACATAGATGGTAATGTGAGCTTAGTCATGCGAATTGTGATCGGCTCTTCAGTTTGACACAATTTGGCCGATAACGCTACATTACTAACTTATACGAGTTCTCAATTTAAATTTTAATGTGGGTAAAACTTTGAGCTAATATTTTGATATTTAGGTTATTCTCAAGTTTTGGCTCAAATTACAAATTGATTTTAACTTAAAAAATTTATATATTGAACTTGGTATGTTGTGAGTTTAATTCACATTTCAGTTAGATATGAGTCTAATGTGGTTACATGAGGTTCAAATCTAAATAAAATTGATTTTAAATTCTAATTTGGTTTGATGGACTTTAATTTCAATACAGTAAATAAAGAATCATGTTCGTATATAATTGTATTTTTCGGATTCAAATTAAAATTAGCGTTAAATTCAATTACATTAAATTCAAATTAAGATTAGATTTTGGGATTAATATTTGTTGATCTTGACATCTTTATAAGGATTGAATTTTGGGTTTGTTTGACTCAAATTCATATAAGGAATTTTGGATAATGAACTTGAATTTATGGTATTGGGTTAACAAAGGGTGGAATTAATTCAACCCATAAAGACTGAATTATTATTGAATTTATTCGATAATTAATCTATAAAGATATAACCCATATTCAGTTAAAAGCTATGAACTTGAGTCCTACTATGGTTTTAGTTTCAAATCCAAATATGGTTATATTGAGCTTATTTTATTAGGCTCATTGGTGTCGTAGATTTATTCTACATAAAGGAATGGATTTTTTGGCCTAATTTATTATTGGGTTCTAAATTCAAATTAAGTTAATTTTTTGGATTTGAGTTTGTTTGAAATTTAATTCAAGCACATTTCAGTTATTTAAGTTTTAAATCAATATAAAGTTGGATTCAATCCATATGTATTTTATAGGGGACGACGTTTAACGTTGTTCAATTAAGTAATAATTATTTGTTCTTACTCAACTGGTCTAGTAATTTTCATGTGGTTGATCAAAACAGCACGTAGCCTTCACAACCTCTGCTGTGGAGATAAACTTTATTGATTTTACATAGATGATGGTGTGGAGTTGTTTATGCGAGTTATGATCGACCCTTCGGTCTGACATAGCCTAACCAAATAACAAAGTACCTGTGATGATAAACACGTGATAATTACATTTTTCTTTTTCATGTGGGCATTGATCGGTCCTTCGATAGACTTTGTCTGACAGAACTTAATATCAGTGTTTGATCATTGCAACAAGGATACCGCTGCAGTTAATTTTTTGTCCTTCGACGAGATTAATATTGTACTAGGTTCCTTGTAATGTGTCCCCATTTGGTTTATTTTTCCCATAACTCATTTATGTTACGACATAAATATTAATTGTAAGCATTTTGGTTTTGTTCTCTAAATTGATTTTCTGTTATTTGCCAATCTCGATTTTGTGTGCTTATGGCACTATAACGGGTAATATTTAGGGCATTAATTATGAAGTCAATAATGCAAATTGTTCCTTCTAAATATTTATTAGGGGAAAAGATTTTAACCATCCTGTACTATACGCGTTTTTTGGGTTTGCATCCTAACATTTTTTTTGTAATTTAATGCATCCTGTACTTCAAAAAAATTTGAAAGTACATCCTCCGACCAATCAACTCGTCCAAACTCGTCGAAACTCACCTAGTCTCGCGAGTGAGGTTGCATATTTTCAAACCCATATACTTTGTGTGAGTTCCGGTGAATTTATTATTTATTTAAAACTAGTTCCGGCATATTTTATTAAATACGCAAAAATTACCGAATTTATTACTAAATAAATAATAAATTTTATTTATTTAATAAAACTAGTTCCGGTAAACATTAGGATAAAATATGGTTTGCATATTTATTTAATAAATTCGAGTTTTTATTTAATAAAACTAGTTTTTTTCTAAATTTTGTATAGTACAGGATGCACTTTCAAAATTTTGTATAGAACAGGATGCACTTTCAAAATTTTGTATAGAACAGGATGCATTAAATTACAAAAAAAACGTTAGGATGCAAACCCAAAAAACGCGTATAGTACAGGATGGTTACAATCTTTTCCCCTGTTTATTATAGTTTCACTAAGGAAATATAGAACATCAAGGAGTACATTAAGAAATATCTATTTTCTCGATGATATTATTTAATTGAACAAGAAAATACATAAGTACTCAATTTGCATTTATCCCTCATAATAAAGTTGCAGTAGGACACCACATTTGGAATGCAAAAGTAATAATATAAGGAATTCATTTTTTTATTTTTGCATGATAGTGGGAATGTTCTAAGTAAGCTTCTCATTTTAATCTTATTATTTTAATTCTATTTTGTACATTTAAGTATTTTGAGGGTAATTTCTCATAAAGTATTACGATGCAAATCTTACTAATTGTGGAGTCAATGGTCAAGTGATGTTGAAAGATACATCTATACAGGACTATGATAAAAACAAATGTAATTGAGGCTATATGGATTTAAGCTGTCATTGATTAAAGTCATTTGAATTTGAAAGAGCTTACGGTTAAATTTTATCTCTTTCTATATTCAAATATTATAGTTTCATTATCTATGACGACAATGTCTCTTATTTGCATGTATTTTTATATGTACAAAACATATATTCTTTAAGGATATGGTAAGATATATGATTCGTCTATTTTCTTTACCGTAAATTTTGGAGAAGCGACTGATAATGCAATATTCATTGCTATTAGAATTCTAAACTAAGTAGTAGCAAACTAAATCCCCATATGAATCTTGGGTATGCAAAATTCTATTCTTAGATATTTGTATATTTGGGATTATCCAACTAAAGTAAAACTTTCGGGTTTCTAACAGAACTTAATGCAAGTTACTACTTTTGTTAAGAACTTTGGAAGATCTTTTGTAATGGGATATAGAGTTTATTTGAGAGAGTTGAGCTTGAGTGGGAGAAAAGGTGATTGACTTTATCTTTGGTAAGGATTATGATATCCTACTATAATTGTATTTGACAATGATTCCTTCGTAACATTGTTCAATATGCAATTTTTGGATCACCAAAGTAATATTTAAAAATTCACCGTCTAAAGGCAAACTCAACAATCTCAAAATAAGCTATTAGGTACATTAGATGAAATTTTGGGATGACAATGATATTTTGGAATCTCGTCTAGTTGTCAATAAGTTTGAGTCTAATTGGTCATAAATGAATTTAAGACCGAAAAGACTTCAATGACAACATTGAGAGATATTTGGTATGTCTATTCGAGAATTTTCATCTAATAAAGACATTAATTATAAAGTTATTTTTCTCTCTGTTTATTGGAAAAATCTTTAGAATCATTGTGGCATTAAAAAAAACTCGTTTGAGATGGCTCCTTATTTATGGTAATATAATTATCATTAAGTTATTATACCGTTTGGTGTTGGGATAAATAAAGTTGATAGTTGTAGATACCTTAAGTTCAGTAGGAGCATTCCATTACTAAAGACAATTAAGGTTAACTCATTTAGTGCCCTAAGAATGAGTATAAAGTTGATATATACAAAGACTACTTATATTTGGAAGTCTTTTGTATGCTTAAGTATGTAAGTTTTTGGATATCACTTTACATAATATTTTGGCAAATAATTAACATTGATATAGTTTATCTTGGAAAATCCGAAAGGGTTTATAAAGCTTTCTTAGAGAACAAGAATGATTTTATGCTCGATTATCGGAAATCAAAATTTTTGGAGATCTTTTGGTATTTTTTGATTCTAACTTTATCGGATGCCATTAAAAATCCATTTGTTATAGCTAAACTGCTAATTGAAAGAGCAATTTTGGAAAAGGTGTCGTGTAGACATTTGTAGTTCCTTACAAATTATGTCTAAGTTTTGAGACATCTTATTATGGATATGGTTGCAAAATCTGGCTTGCCATATTCCGTCGAGACAACAATTTTTTGTTGATAAAGGAAAGAGTTCAAGTTTTTTCATGCAACACATAAGGACAAATTTATGCTAGCAAATTCACTCACTAAGGTATCACCAACACATGAGGTATTTAACGAGCATTGAGCTCATTGGGTGTTACTATGGATATTACCTTAGTTCAGTGGGAGTTGGTGTTCTATGTACTTTTGTTAAAACTTTCAGTACCTTCGGTTTTCTGCAGAATAAAGTTGATGGTATTTTGAACTCATTATATTTATTCGTAATGTTTTACATTACTTATGTTTTGATCTCACTAAAGTTGGATTAGTTGGAAATATGCATGATAAAGATCACATTACATGTATTTCCATGCTACTCACCATATTTGATCTGTGTCATTGAGTATATTAGTATGGTGATTATCATGGTTGATTCATGATATTTAGTGTAATAAAAAACGTGATAGTCTCATTGCTATTATATGAGATGGACTAGATTGTCAGGTAGTAGTTGTTGAATAAATGGCGTAAGGTGTACACATAAAGTAATATAATTGTTCGAGGAACAATATGTAGCCCAAGTGGGAGACTGTTGGAAATTTATTAATTTCCAATTAAAGTGGGCAACATATTTTAATTACAATTATATTTGCCATTATATTAATATTATTTTTGGACTCAATTAAGGTAAGAGTTCTATGACTATTGGAATTTGATATGGGCTTAACGAGTAGATACCTGATAGAATCAATTTAGGAGATTATGGGAAATCCTAATTGATAACTATATAAAAACTACGTGGTTATGGTCCCCAATATACTAAATCGTACACTGTTTTCTACTCTCCCCATCAAGATAGAAAACTAAGGCCCCTTACGAGATTTAGGTGAGGAAGATCATAAAACCAACCCGAACTCATTGTGTTCGTGTTCTTGCTCGCTTTTGGATTAGGAGTCCCGTCTCGTGTTACGGGGAGTTGATTTCTGCATACGATTATTACTACGGATCCAGGTATTTCGTTAATCCATAAATCTTTGATGATTATAGCATTATGTTTATATCCTAGAATTATTCCGCATGTTTTAGGATATACGATTATGAATTTTATGTGTTTATATCTATAAAATTCCAACAATATAAAGTTTTTGGTACCATGGTGCGGCTCTACCATTAAATTGCACAAAAGGTAGGTTTGCCCTTTGGTTGTCTGATATGTTGGGAACAAGCATATAATAGCTCTCACATTTGTCTTGAGTTCCATCAAACCTGTCCATCTTAGGCATATGGCTAATAATATTCATGCATATCTGTTTACTCTGAAGTTTGGTGTGGGGAAGAGGTTGAGGTCTAAACTGGATACCTTCTCCTAACCACCATAGGCTAGGATCTCCTAGTATTGATTCTTCACCCAATTGATTTTCTTCCTTTTTCCATATTCAGGAGTTGTAACTGTTAAGAAGCTAGAGTTGCAGAAATGTGTTCAAACTTGCCTATCATTTCTGTCGAGATATTTAATACCCGTGCATTCATGCTACATTTTATTTTATTTTTAAAATCATAACCTCAAGTTCTAATAGTTAATCCCAAGCTCGTTGTCTATAAAGTTATAATTACTAATTATTATGCCTTAAATCTTCATTTTGAGATTAGTACCAATTTTTCTATTTTTGATTAATTAAGTAGTTTGTAATTAGAATATGATTAAAGTTATTCTTATAACTTAAATACCTAAACCCATTACATTATTTTTTATTTATTTCAATCCATTTTTCTTCTATTCACCCCTTTTCGAGATATTATAATTGCAATTGAATTTTTATTATTCTATCCCACTAAGCCTAAATATCAAATTCATTTGTGTATAATTGAAATTTTACCCAAAGCCTAGTCGATTAGGCCCACAACCCTTTATTTGCTAGTTGCGGAATTCTAACAGAATTCTATGTCTTCTTTCTTTTCAGATTTTTTTTTAACTTTTCACAATTCCTCTTCAACTCAACATTGATTCCCCAACCTTTCATTATCCCACCTTAAACAACTATAACAACAAAAATTCTTACAAGAAAACCCACATCGAATACATTTCCATATACATTCTGAAACAACAAACGGTGACAACATAAAGGTAAATGAAGTTTTTTATTTTTTATTTCTAAATTTTCCAAACCAAAATTCTTCTCCATCGCCACCATATTTTTTCCCAAACCGGGGAACTTGAATCTCACAACCTTTGATGTAAACACTTCCGTGAGCCACTGTCCAACCTAGACATGCTCACCGGTTTTGGCAAATCAGATAACCGCTGATTCGAACTTGCGATCAACGGTTGGAATAACCGTTGACCACGGTATGAACCAGAACTTGAACCGTCGTTAAGGCGTTCGGTTATGATTTCTACTTTTTCAACTGAAAACCGGCGGTTCAAACCATCGGTTTGAAAATTAAAAAAAAAATTGTCCTTTCAACCGGTCAAACTATCAATTGGGCGCAATCAAAATCGCATTTGAAATCAACGGTCATGATCAAGTGACCGTTGGATCAAACCGCCGGTTTGAACTGAAATCGGCCAGTTTGATCTAAAATCGACGATTCTGCCGCCTTTTTTTTTTTTTCACTCCTATAAATGCCCCTATTTCCCAACTCATTTCTCTCAATCTATCATCTTCTATAATCTTTCTATTCTACATTGTCCTTTGCAAATTTTAGTGATTTACTAAGTTTCTTTAATTATCAAGTCTTCCTAAACTGAAAACTTTAAGTTTAGTGTTATTATTCCAAATATATTTATTACTTTCTAGTTAATTCTAAATTTATAATCCTACTACTCTTTCTCTTTTTTTTTTCTGTATTAATCTATATAAATAAAATGGCAATCTATGGAAGTTCTTCTCATTCTCGTCGAGCCGATAAAGGAGTATAGCACTCGATGACGATGCCAATGCCCATCCCTTTTGGCTTATCACAAGGCAACACTCCTTCAGTCGGTGACTACAATCCCAACCTGTTGAGGAATTAATTCTTGACAATAATTCCTATTTTGTTATTTGCCTTTCTTGGGCACAAAATAAGTTAGGAAACTAGATTTAGGAATATATTGTGTTTCCTAGTTTATGTTTAAGACTTTATTAGTTTCCTAGATTGTGTTTTAGGAATTTACCAAGTTTAGGAATTTATGTTTGTCTATTTAAGACAAGGATTCCTAAAGCTTGGACTCACGATTTTTGAGCACGGGATTTTGAGAGTTAGACGACGCAAGACGCACGGCAAAACAAGGAAGAACATGAAGAACTACTTGGAGCCATTGATCGAGATTAACAAGCTCCTCGAAGTTGCATGACCAATGGAGAAGAACTTGCCATTCCGGAAACAAGTATTTAGTATCAAGTTTATTGATATTTAGTTTTCATATATTACTTTATATTTTTGTATTGAACGTGAATAAGAAAGTAATATAGTTTTCGGTTTTGTACACCCAAGTTCACAAGTATTTACTTGTGAACTGAATTTGTTATCTCGTGTTCTTATCGATTTATTCCGCTACATATTTTATATTCTACTCTGGTCGATGTTGCTAATCAATGTTGTTAAACATTGACTAACAACATCGTGAATCTGAGAATTATTCTTAAAACCATAGACCTTCTAATTTTACGATTGGCATCTAGAGCGGGTTACTTAACCTCTTAAGTATTGATCCTTATTTTTTAGGTGCTATGGACGCTCAAGGCAACCCGAGGCCTCCAATCCTTAATGGTGAGAATTATTCTCTCCGAAAATAGAGAATGAGATGGCATTTGAAAAGTATCGACGAGCGTGTTTCGAAAACTGTCCTCATTTGATGGGAAAAATGATGTGTCACGGATGGCGAGGGCGATACCATCCCCAAAAAGGAGGAAGACTGGACTGCTGATGAAGCAACTGCTGCAAATTGGAACTCCAAATGCATCAACACCTTGTGTGGCTATGTAGATGCAAGCTACTACCACATCATCAAGAATTGCGAGTCTGCAAAGGATGCATGGGATGCACTCCAAAGGGTGTGTGAAGGAACTGCAAGCGTGAGGAAATCCAGATTAAGAATGCTCATATCCACCTTCGAGGCTGTGAGAATGGATGAAAAAGAGTCAATCATGGACTACTCCGTAAGATTGTCGGAAATAACAGAAGAGTGCAGAGAGCTTGGTGAGGCCATAACTAATTCCCGTCTTGTAGGAAAATTGCTGAGATCCATTTCGAAGAAATATAGCATGAAGGTGGTGGCCATAGAAGAATCCAAAGATGTTGATATCATCAATTTCGACACCTTAGTTGGAAACCTCATGCAATATGAGATGGAACACATTAGCTCTAGCTCAAAAGAGAATAATGTTGCTTTTTCTTCCGATTCAATTGCAGTTGATGATGAAGATGACGAAGAGTTCGATTTTAATGGGATTATTAAAAAGATGGAGTCAACTACTCTCGGAGAAGATGAACTGGCCTTTGTGACTCAACGCTTCAACWATTTCTTGAAGAAAAAGAAMAATTTTGGAAGCTCAAATYCAAGGWACAKGMMACAGACATCTACTCCAAAGTTTAYTGGACGTACTCTTYCMCGATCTCAGTCCACAAMTTCAATTYCCAATGTGTCCAGTTCAACAAAACCACTCAACGAGATTCAATKCCAYGAATGCAAAGGTTGGGGACATTACAAGAAYGAGTGTCCCAACACTCTTAGAAAGAAAAGCATGGTCGCCACTGATTTCACCGAAGATGTTAATGATTCTGAGTCAACTGATCCTRTTCCASCYTTWTTYTYCCATGTTGTGTGGGACGACGRTGTTCATGTTKGTTTGCTTKCAGACAACATCGTGTGCCTGAATGCCGAGACCACTGATTATTATGARGAATACGAGCAGYTRAGTGTTGACCACYARAAATTGTTTGTCAGTTGGAGTAAACAGGTACTCAAGGCCAAAGAGCTCGAAAAAGAAGTAGAGAAGCTAACCAAAGAAAAGGAAGATCAGCTTGACATTATTGTCCGATTGGAAACGTCTCTCACCAAGAAGGACGCTGAGCTGGAAAAGATKAAGAACGAACTGAYCACTGTTCRWKGAACYAWTTCAAATYTGAATAAAGGTAAGGCGAAGCTGGATGAAATCTTGGAGATTAGCTTCCCAGAGTCCTCAAAGCATGGAATAGGTTTCAAGCCGAGTCAGCCAATGAATGTTCCAAGTCAAGAACAGAAATCTTCCAAACTTCACAAAAAGAGAAGAAGACAGTAGGTGTGCCATTATTGTGGAGAACCAGGGCACATCAGGCCCTTTTGCTGGAAGATCATTGGAGAGAAAAGACACTTTAAGAGAACCAGTGTGGCAGATAAATCCCATGTTGGTAACCGCGCTACCAACATCAATACCAACATCAGGTTCAAACAAGTGTGGGTCAAGAAAAACAGCATCAAGTGTAATATGATCCATACCTCCCTGAAGTCTCATGTCCCTGGAGCCTGGTATTTTGATAGTGGATGCTGGAAGCATATGACAGGCTCAGAAGAATTGCTTTCCAACATTTTCAAATTTAAAGGTGAAAAAGTGAAGTACGGAGGAGGTGCAAACGGCCAAATCATTGGCCAAGGGACTCTCCATGTTCCTGGAGTTGTAACACTAGAAAATGTGCTGCTAGTAGAAGGACTTACTGCAAATTTGATCAGCATAAGTCAATTGTGCGGCGGAGGTTTTAGCGTCAAATTCAACCGTGAACGAATGTGAAGTCTATGAGGAGAATGGACAATGCATTCTCAAGGGAAAAAGAACCTCAGATAATTGCTACCAAAATCACAGTGATGCTTTTTGCAGACTGTCCCAATTGAGTGATGCGGAGCTGTGGCATCAAAAGCTTGGACATGTCAACTACAAGATGATGGACAGGTTGGTTAAGGAAGAAGCTGTGAGTGGACTGCCTAAACTCAATACCAAGATCATTCCGGTGTGCGAGGCATGCCAGAAAGGAAAACAGGTCAGGGTGCCACATCCAATCCAACAAAGTCTCACTAGATCATCTTGCTTTGAATTGCTTCACATGGATCTCATGGGACCACTTGAGGTTGAGAGCCTTGGTGGTAAGAGGTATGTTTTCGTTATTGTTGATGATTTTTCTAGGTTTACTTGGGTAGAGTTTCTAAAAGAAAAATCTGAAACTTTTGAGGCTTTCAAAAAACTTGCAAAGAAGCTGTGTGTAAGGTTTAATGTGAAAATTGGTAGGATTAGGACTGATCACGGAAAGGAATTTGAAAACGCATCTTTTTCAAAGTACTGCACTTCTGAGTGTATTAGTGATGAATTTTCTTCTCCAATTACCCCTCAACAAAATGGCATTGCTGAACGTAAGAATAGAACCCTAGCGGAGATGACTAGAACTATGCTCATTTCTAATGGGATAGCTAAACGTTTTTGGGCTGAAGCAATGAACACTGCATGTCATATCACAAATAGGGCTTATTTTAGACCAGGTTCATGTGCAACTCCCTACGAATTATTGATTGGGAAGAAACCGAACTTGACTCAAAAAGTGATAAGTGCATTTTCATGGGTTATTCCCAAAATAGTCATGCATATAGGTTGTTTAACCTTAGAACTCGAAACATGTTTGAGTCAGTAATTGTCAAGTTCGATGATCTAACAAGTGGAGTCAAGCCTGCTGAGGATAATGATCTGGTTTATGATCAAAATCCTCAAAAAATTGTCACTCCTTCTTCAGTTGATAGTGCAGGTATCGATAAGACTCAAACGCAAATACAAGAAGGACAAGTACGAATTTCTCTTATTTATTTTCATATTCCGACGCTACTCATAGAAAAGAATTAAAAAAATTATTTCTACTAAATCTCTTCCTTTTAACTTTGTCAATGATGATTTATATGAAAATCTCACCCAACTTTCTTTTAATCTCTCGAGTACGAGAGTCTCACGCTCTACCATTACATGATATTTAGAAAGTTATTGGTGAATATAAGTTACACTTATGTAATGAATTTGCTAGTTTACTAAAAAAAAGTTTCAATTTGCTCGGATGTTTGGAGTGTTTATTGAGAGCGAAACTCTTACATGGGTGTTACATGTCATTGAGTTGATAAGCCATGGAATTTACACAAACATTTGCTTACATTTAGAGATTTTTAACCTCCTCATAATGCACATAATATTTGTCAATTAATTCATATGATTTGTCAAGAATATGGTTGAGTTAAAAAAATATTTTCTATTTCATTTTACAATGCAACTCCTAATACGGCGAGTATTAATGAGCTTATTAGTATTTGTAAACCATCTATTGGTGGCTTGTTTTCTCATATTAGACGCATATGCCATATTTTGTATTTGTGTGCTCAAGATGGTTTTAATGATTTGAGAAACGAGCTTTCTCCTATTAAAGCAGCGGTCATGTGTATTCATTAAAAAAAAATTGCAACGAAAATGGGTGAGGTTTTGTAAGGAAAACGAGTTTGAAGAAAAAAAGAGATCAACCGATATTCCTACTCGTTGGAACTCTACATATAAATTATTGAAAGATACATATTCGTATAGAGAGTTGTTATGTTCATTTTTTTAGCCAACAAAAAACTGGAATTATGTTACATACAAACCAATGGACTACATGTAATTATTTGAAAAAAACTTAAATGTGTTTAATGATACTTCTAATTTATTTTTTTATGTTTATTATCCTACTTCTCACCTTGTTGTTAAATATTATCTTAAAATTGTATTCATCTTTAGGGAATGCATGAAAAATGAGCGATTGGAAGAATGTGTTGTTATTATGAAACGAAAATGGTTGAGTATTTTTTTTACATTCCAAATATATTTTTTGCTACATTATTAGATCTTAATAATAGAGAAAATGGTTTACAACTTTATCTTAACAGTTATTATGATATTTTATTGCCGCTTTGAAGAGTTAGAATACCGTTCAATTGAAAATATTATTCAAAATGTGAAAAAGTTTTTATTTGATATATTTGAAAAATATCGTACAAATTTTGATGGTTCTCTTCCTATGAAAACTTCTGATCAACAAACTTCTACTGGAAGTGGAAATCCTAGTAGAAGTGGTGACAGTGACGATGAAATTGAGGGATTTTAGAATTATATGAAACCAAAAAAAAATCACGAATGGGGCGTTCAGGTTACTCATTCGGTTCTAACCCTTATCGAGAACTTGAAACTTATCTAACAACGGCTTTTAATTATGGAATGTTGAGGGAAAATGAAGCCGACAATGAGTTTGATTTTTTGAATTGGTGGGCATCGAGAAAATCACTTTATCTCGTTGTTAACATCATTGCGAGGGAGATATTGGCCGTTCCCGTATCAACATTTTCAGTCGAACAAGCATTAGATGAAGGAGGCTGGACCAGCGGAGATCCAACATTAGAACTCACAATCTCAAGTATCAAATATTGTTGCATGATTGGGTTGATGCTGATCTTCGCAGATAAACAAACATTATTAGTGAAGATAAAGAGAGTGATACGCATTATGATATGGGATTCCTAAGGTAAATAAGGTAAGTGAGAACTACGTGTACTTTGATTCCAAATGTAAGAGATACGCAGGCAGACATATTCAATTATTTGAAATTAAAATTTTAAATTTTAATTTCAAATATTTGAAATAGTTCAGGTCTAGTTTCTTTTTAATTTTTTTTTTTGAGGTTATTAAAAATATTATTTCTATTTTGTACTTAACTTCAGAATTTATATATTTATTTTAATTTCAAATATCTTAAATATTTCAATTTAAATTTCCTTTAGATAAATTAAAAACTTTAAAGTGTTAATTCTATTTTCTCATTTAACATCATACATTTAAAAAATTATAATAATTAAAAATAAAAAATTTTAACTTCAAAAATTTCAAATATTCTAATTAAAATCTCTTATTTTAACTTCAAATATTTTAAATAGGTCAAGTTTAATTTCTTTTAAGTTTTTTTTTAATTAATCCAATTGTTATTTATTTCTATTTTTTGATTTACTTAAATATATTTTTAATGAAATTAAAATAAATAAACATAGGGGAAAAAATAAAAAATATGAATTTTTTAAAAGTTTAAAATTTAAAAAACAAAACGACCAAACCGAACCGTGAACCGACGGTTCACAAACCACCGGCAACCGACCAGTTTCACAGTTCTGGTGCGTATCAAGGTTTCTTGCCAACCGAACTACTGGTTCGAACCGTTTAGACTGGCAAAACAGAGAAATAAGTTGCACACAAGTGTATGTGCACCATGCAGCAGCAGAGCATAACTCTCAGTCAGAGGAAGAAAATGACAAGAAAGTTGTTGTGGAAAATATCTCGCAAATGGATGACGCTGGGTGATGTCATGCGGAGTAGAATAAACATGATTGATCTGTTCTTAGGGTTTCTAGATCCTTCCTTCTTTGTATATATAATTGATGTACAGCGTTCATAGAAATACACAGAAAAATATAATCATTTTCTTCTTCATTCTCGCAACTCATCAACTTTAATGGCGACTGTATTTGTTTTTCCTTGTGCATGCTTCCATTTTAACATGGTATCAGAGCACAAAAATCGTATCCTGATCTGATTTTCCGTTCATTTCCTTATCATATTTCTCTTATTTCTTCTTTTTTTTACCTTTCACCATGGCTGAACCTTCATCAGCTGCTGCAGCTTCCACGAATTGAAGATGACAACCATCCCTTTTATTTACATCACTCAGATAGATCAAACACTGTTGTTGTTACTCCTCTTCTCGATAATACTAATTATCTCACTTGGACCAGATCTTTTGCTCTAGTCATTTCCATCAAAAATAAGATGGGATTTCTGGATGGTAGCATTCAAATGCCAAGTCTGGAGAGCCCTTTATACATACCATGGGTCCGTTGCAACAACCTGATTCTATCATGGTTGTTAAACTCCATTTCAAAGGAGATAGCCTCTACTATCTTCTATATCAATTCAGCTAAAGAAGTTTGGGATAAACTTAGGGTTCGGTTTGCTGAATCTAATAATATCAGTATTATTCAATTAAAACAACAATTAGGATCTGTTGTGCAGGGTGCAAGGTCTGTGAGTGAATATTTCACTCAACTGAATGGTATATGGGAAGAGTTAAGGAATTATAAGCCAACTACTTATTGTTTTTGTGGAAAATGTACATGTGCAGTCGTATAATCATTGGAGAAAGATGCACAGATAGATAACACCTTCAAGTTTCTGATGGGCTTGAATGATTCCTATGATATTGTCAGAGGACAAATAATTATGATGAGTCCCTTACCATCTCTGGATAAGGCATACTCTCTTGTACTTCAAGAAAAAAGACATAGACAAAGCAGAAATGTAGGGTTATCTGCATTAGATGCTTCAGCAATTGAACGCTTCAAAAAGAAGGAGATATGTGAAGTTGTTTGTGAGCATTGTAAAAAGCCTGGACACACACAAGAAAAGTGCTACTGGATCATTGGATTTCCTCCAAGTTTTCAGTTCACCAAGAGAAAACCAAAGGGATCTCAAGGAAGAGGATATCACCAGGCAAATCAAGCATCAGCTGCAGTAGATAACTTAGAGGGTCAATTATCACTCAATGCAACTCAGGTTCAGTAATTGTTGACTCTTCTCAATGGGAATGTACCACAGCCTCTCACACCATCATCTGATAATTTCATTTCTAAGGCAAACATGACAGGTATCACATCACCATTTGCATCTACATGCTATCCTTCTTGACAACATCAGAAAACATCACTATCATGGATCATTGACACTGGAGCCACAGATCATATGGTTTGTGATCCCTCAGTTCTCACAAACATCACACACTCACCTCATGTTTTTGTTCAACTCCAAAACTGAACAAGGGTTCCTGTCACTCGTATTGGAGATGTAGTTTTATCTGAGAAAATTGTGTTGAAAAATGCATTGTGTGTGCCCTCATTTCACATAAACTTGATCTCTGTTAGCAAGTTAATATCTAACCTTACACTACAGCTCATCTTCTCATACCATAATTGCCTCATACAGGATCCCACCGCTAGGATGATGATTGTATTAGCTAAACATCATCAGGGCTTTTACCTTCTTGACATAGCCACACTCAGAAATAATTCCACCACACCTACTCAAGAGACATCTCCATCATCCCTTTGCAACACAGTTCAAGAAAATAGCTTCCCTCTTTTGCATTATAGATTATGTCACCTTTCTAATCAGAGACTAGTAGATATTACTAAGTCTTTTACTAATGTAAGAAGCAATGGAAAAACCATTTGTAATGTTTGTCATGAAGCTAAACAAAAACATTTAACATTCTCTATTAGCACTGCTCACTTTGTGTCACCTTTTGATCTTATACACTGTGATATTTGGGGATCCTATGATCAGCCATCATTACAAGGCCATACTTATTTTCTGACTATTGTAGATGATTTCACTAGAAAAACTTAGATACATCTAATGAGACATAAATCTGAAACCAGGAATCTTCTACAAGCCTTCATTAACATGACACAAACTCAATTCAGTCTCAAAGTCAAAACATTGAGATCAGATAATGGACTTGAATTTCAAATGATGGATTTATTTAGAGCTCATGGAATCATACATCAATCTTCTTGTGTCTACAC
Organism: Phtheirospermum japonicum; assembly: GCA_014905375.1. NCBI lineage: Eukaryota > Viridiplantae > Streptophyta > Magnoliopsida > Lamiales > Orobanchaceae > Phtheirospermum > Phtheirospermum japonicum. Next base: position 41,879 of record BMAC01000908.1, on the reverse strand, counting down.
ACCCCAACATAATGGGATAGTAGAGAGAAAACACCAACACATACTCAATGTGGCCAGATATTTACTATTTCATGCTTCACTTCTTACCAAGTTTTGTGGAGAAGCTGTACTAACTGCAGTCTATCTAATTAACAGAACCCCATCTCCACTCCTTAACAATGTGTCACCTTTTGAACTTTTATACTCACAACCTCCTTCATAGGACAATCTCAAAGTCTTTGGTTGTCACTGTTTTGTTTCAACAAATAAACAACACAAATCAGAATTTAACACAAGAGCAATCAGTTATATATTCTTGGGATACCTTGCAGGAACCAAGAGGTACAAAGTCTATAATCTTCAAGATCACACCATCTTTGTTTCTAGGAATGTATTTTTCATTGAAGACTCGTTTCCTTTCTCATCTCGTAGTATCACTACTGTAAAAAGGATTTTCTACGGCACCCCATCTACGGCGGTTTCTACAAAACCGCCGTTAAATATGTTTTTACGATGGTTTTCCAGAAAACCGATGTTAAATCCATCATTTAACGGTAGTACTCTTAAAACCACCGTAGAATCCTAAATTTTACGGCAGTTGTCTTTGAACCGACGTTAAATCTGAACTAATTAACGTAGGTTCTTAAGGAACCGCTGTGAATTAAAAAGTATTCACGGCGGTTCCTTAAGAACTGATTTTAATTAGTTCACACATTAATTAGTTCGTTGGACTTTACGTCGGTTCCATTAAAACTGCCATGAATGAGATGACATTCACATTAAGAACTTGGCCCAAACAAATCCAATCCCATGAATTCCTTCTGCCCACTCGTCATCGATTGTGCAGTCGCCAAAAATTTTCACCGCCGTGGTCGCCGTCAATTTCAAAGACCACCACTTTTGATTCAAACCTGAGCCATCCATTGGACGGGTTGCCTGCGCACTGAGACGCTAAAACAACGAGCCTCCAGAAAAAAAAAGGGGGGGTGGGGCGATGCGCGGTCCACCACCACCGACACTGCCGAACGCCACTCCTAGTCGCCAGTAACCCCAATGGGTCGCCAATTTCCATCCGCCATCGAGTCTAGTCCACCATACGCTGGTAGCCAAATTCAAATTTCACCAGAGCCTGCCCTCGCCGATTGCTGCCGAACACCGCCGCCTTGTCAGTTCACCGAACTGCTGCCGTCTATTATCAACGAAGGAGGAGAAGTGGCCGATTCTGAAATTGGAAGAAGGAAAATGAAGAAAGATATGAAGCTAATGAATTAGGGCAGAGAATCCTTTCTTATATTCCTCCAAATTACTAAATATTATAGATTGACCCCAAACATTTTTAGCCTTTTTTCAGTTTCATCCACAATTTACCCAATACCTAAAGCTAGCCCTCAACTTCATAAATACCCCAAATCCAGCACTTAACATTATAAAAACCTCAATACAGTCCAATTTTATATTATATTATAGAGAATGGTTTTTTACCTCCTGAATTATGCCCATTTTGATACTTTGCCTCCTAAACTTTTTTCCGTGCAAATTACCTCCTAAACTGTACGGATTTTGCACTTAACCTCCTGAACTCCCTTTTTGGTTGAAATTCTAGCCGGATGTCACTCGTGTGACATGCACGCTAACATATAAGGGGTAAAATTGACTTTAAATCTCCTCCTCATGACTCCCGCTCAAAATAATGGCACGTGAGCACTAAGTAGGTTCCAAATCTACGTGTATACATATATTAATGTGAATATTATTTTAACAGGTCACATGAGTGCTCACGTGCCATTGTTTTGAGCATGAGTCATAAGTAAGAGATGGAAAGTCGGTTTTACCCCTTATATGTAAGCGTGCATGTCATATGAGTGAAATTCGACCAAAAGTTCCACCAAAAATGGGAGTTCAGGAGGTTAAGTGCAAAATTCGTACAGTTTAGGAGGTAATTTGCACGAAAAAAAATTAAGGGGGCAAAGTGTCGAAATGGGCATAGTTCAGGAGGTAAAAAAAAATCTCTATATTATATTATATTTTTATTTTTATATTAATATCTATATTAATAATCTTAATATTAATTAAGTATATTTTAAACTGATTAGGTAACGAACAATACCGGACTTAGGTTTTGACTACGTGCATTTCAATCAAGTTTTCCATGACTTATACGAGGTACGGATCACCGATTATCTTATGTATCTAAATTCTCAGTTATCGTGCTATGTATATCATGTATTCTCGAGTAAAATCTGTTTCTAAAGTCGAATATAGCCAAATGATTTTATCTCGGCATGTTATCTATTAATTAAAACCAGAGATTGCAAATGTTGCTTGTAACTGAGGAAAATGGTCATTGGGGTCGTCATGTTTTAGCTGCATTTAAGTTTATTTCTTCTAAAATGTTATTCTATGAATTATATTGATTGATTGTTCTATTTTTGATTTTTAATATTTATGTAAGATATGTGGGTATACCTATTGAGTACGTTGAGCTCATCCCAATTCAACGATGTTTTTTAAGATACAAATGAGGACATGGAGTAATGGAGGACGAGGATTGGATGAAAACTATTAAAGTTTTATTTTATTATTTTATCAGTTAAACAAAGATTGAACTCGATGTGAGGCTACGTTAACTATAAATATTTATTGATAACAACTCGATTTAAATTCTATTTTCATTTTCCACTGCGTAAATTCAATTGCTTGTGAAATTCTAAAATTTTACTCTAGTTTTATAAAATTTGACATTTATGTGACACTGTGATTTCTTTAATTATTTAAATATAAACAAGTTTCCTTTAGCGGAATCGGGGCATTACAAGGTGGTATTAGAGCGAGGTTCTTTCTGTAAACTCAACTTTAAAAAAATTGACAATTTTTTTAAACTAATAGTTTTCATTCATTCTAGTTAAATCCTCGTCGATTCTCTCAAGGTACAAAAATTCCATTACAATATAAGAATTTCATTTATGCATTATTTCATGGGGGCATCTTTATAAGTTAGATGAACTTTGGTCCATCCCGACAAACTCCAAGGATGAGGGTTGCTCCTCGGGCCATGGAGTTGTTTTCGAACTAAGATTTCACTAACAGGGACACCGCGGGATCGTACTTACTGAAAAAATACCGTTTGTGGCTCATGGCGAAGGAGGACCGAAGTGATAATTATGGGTATGACTGGTTCCTCTAACAACTGAGTGACTACCCTTGCAGTGGAGACTCCAAGGTGATGAGATACATACCAATCTCACGAGGATCCACCAGCACGTTCCCCACTTTATAGTGGATTACGAGAGGTACATTTCACTAATGGTTGATAGTTGGCTTGAGTCCATTCCCGTTGAAAGAGTGCCCGAGGAAGAGGCCAACGAGGAGTCCAAAGAAGACACTAAAGAGGATGATCCTGAGGAAGAGGAAGAGATTTCCAAAGGAAAAGGGAAGATGAGTATGAAAGAAAGTGTGGAGGACATAGATGCGTGTAACCGTTGTTACACTCTAGGTCATACTGCCTCACTTTGTCCTAAACATATGCCACTTAGGGATGACCCCTCGATGGGAGAAACTTCAAAGTGGAGCATGATCGTGATCATTCTGTATTAGAGTCCTATGCATGATTATGGATATTTGTTATTATTTGCATTTTTTTTTCAGGGTTTTTACTTTTATTTAAGACTTTAGTTTTGTTTTGGTTTTCTATCTTTCGTCTTCGCGTGATAATGAATGATAATAATTTTGGAATAAAATAAGTATGTTTGATTTTTGTTTTAGAGCTCGTCTTTGTGTCCATTTTAATTGGTGAGAGTTTGAGTTTTATGATGAATATTAGGAAATTATTCTAGTAAATTAATCTAAGAACCCTTTTGTGGTTATTGGATCATGGAACCTAGACAAGGAAACCAAAATGGGAACAAAGGCTAATGAGGGTGACCAAAACCTTCATGGTCAGACGTTCGCTAATACTACGGGGGCAGATTTTACCGACTTTCACCAACATTTACAAAATAATGGAGGAGGATATGGTTATGGAAACGGGAACAACAACGCAAGAGCGGTGGATCAGTTTCACCACTGTAGGGCGCCCAATTTCAATATGATAGATGGTCCTGAGGCAATTAAAGAGTTGTTTTGATTGCTCAAGAGAATCTTCCGAATGATAGGGTGTGATGACTTGTAGAAGATAGCATGTGCCACCTTTCAACAAATTAAAGATGCGGATCACTGGTGGGAAGGCTATTGCCGAACCCGTACGGAGGAAGAATGAGACACCCTCACTTGAAATGAGTTCTAGGCGGTGCTCATGGATAAGTTTTTCCCTCAATCTTATCGTGACAAAAAGGAGACCGGGTTCCTACACCTCAAAAAGGGGAACTCGACGGTCACCGAATATGAGAGAAAGTTCAAATAGTTTAGCCAGTTTGCACCACACCTTGTGGATAGTGATTTTAAGATGTCATTGAGGTTCAGGAGAAGCTTAAGGGCTCAATTGGCTGGTATCTTATCGACACAAGGTGATCTTTTGTATACTAAAATGGTCAAAAGGGCTCAAGATGTAGAGATGAGTCTTAGAGGGAAAGAGCTAAAACCTAAACCCACAACCACAATGGAAAAGAGGAAATGAGACGGAGGAAGTTCCGGCCAAGGAAAACAACCAAGAACCGGTGCGGTGAACCATCAGCAAGTGACGAACAACAAACCCCATTGCCAAGTGTGTGGTAGAAATCATCATGGACCATTTGTGCAAAGATAACGAAAGTGTTACCATTGCCACCAAAATGGTCATGATGCACCATTTTACCCTGTGTACTGTCAAAGGCATCAAGGCGGTGGAATGCCAAAGCCAGGCCATCTACCAGAGGAAATGCTTGAATGTATTCCATGGCACGAAGTGAGGCTGAGGAAAATCCATGAGTGATAACTGGTATAATAACTATCTCTGGATATCCTACTTTTGTGCTTTTCGATACGAGTGCTTCGCACTCTTTTATATTGAAGAAATTTCACAATCTAACCAAAGGTAAGAGCACTAGAGTAGAAGAACCCTTAGAAGTTAGCTTACCCTCCGGAAATGTGATGGTTACAGACTTGATAGATAAGGGAGTAAAAATTGATGTGGGAGGAAAGAATCTTGAAGATGACTTGTATGTGGTAAAAATGAAAGATTTTAACGTGATATTGGATATGAACTTTCTCACGAAATATCAAGTGAATATCCAATGTAAATAAAGAGAAATAACTTTCAAACTCTCTGAAGGTGAAGAGATCAAGCTCTATGAGGCCAACACTAAGACAATACGACAAGTCATTTCAGTAATGAAAAATATAAAGTTGTTGAACAAAGAAAGATGTCAAGGTCAATCGAACTTTTTACACTTACTTTTTATTGAAATTAAAGTTCGTCCGCAAGAGAACAGAGCAATTGTAAGAGGTAAGTTTGACTCGAGTCAGATCTCTCGAGGAAGACTAATCGGAGGTAATTTTCGTGTTTGATTCATGAATAAGAAAATAAGGAAGAAGCTATTCTATAACATGCGATCAAGTTTTAGTTTGAAATGTTGTAATATCTAAGACGGTGATTTAAATGACAAACAATGAAATTAAAAATTTTAAAAGATTAATAAAATGGGGGCTAGGGCTCTAGAATCGTCTCCACGGTCAATTGGCATTTCATCGAACAATTAATCTACGAGTTGGGGTTTTGAGTCCCAACTTGTAGATTAAACACCCGATAATCCCAATTGACGGTTCTAAATGATTCTAGGCACTAAACCCGTGAATTTTAACCAACAATCATCAAGCAATCCAACAATACAAACTCAATTCAAGCATTAACATGATTAAATATAAAAAGCTTGAATTCAAGCAAAAATAGAAAATAAGCCTTAAGAACAACAATTATTTTCATAAGAATTTCTAACAATCATATAATAAAAAAACATGGAAATTAAGAAAAACACAACTACAAATCAAGAACATCACAAATGCAACAAGAAAGTTCGTAATCAAAGCAATCAAGAAATTATAATAATAAAACAAAGAAAATGAAAGCTTACTAATAAAAATTGAGGGTTTCAACGTTCAAACGAGAAATACGTGAATCTAAACTAAATTGTGTGGAAAGTCATGAATTAAAGAGTAAAAATTTGAATGAGAAAGAGAGATGTTTTGGGCATTCAAATCCTTGGGGGGTTTAAAAGCTTTGAATTCTAATAAGGATGGTTTTATTTATAGGAGTGGAAGTGTGGGCAAAACAGTTATTTTATCCAAAATGGCCTGACCACCGATGGTAGAAAATAACCCCGTCGATTGGGAGTCAATGGCGCATCGACCAGTGGTTGTGCTTTGCGGGTCGAGTCGTGTTTTCGTCAAATCGAGCCAGTTGTGATCCTCGGGAAAGATCTTAGGCTTGACCGACTTTCCTAAAATTAAGAAAATCAAAATAACATAAGAAATCTATAGAAGGTGAAAGACAAATACGAGAAACACTAAAGAGACGACAAAAGCTATGAAGATGCAAAATAAGGACAAACTGGACAAAAAATGACTAAAATCCAACTAAAGCACATACGGCAAGACACAAAAATATACAAAAATCACAAACGAATATGTACAAATCAAATCCCCCACACTTAGTTTATTGCTTGTCCTAAAGCAAAATCAAGCCTAGACATATACATAGACAAGGAAAATCTAACCACCCAATGAACTAAAAACTAATGCATTCAAATGATTCGAGGAGTTATGCATTAAATCAATTAGAAATTCAACTAAAAGGACGACACAATACTTTGAGATAAAGGTTTAGAATCCCTTCCGAATGCCTAAAAGTAATGTGTTTCCCTTCATGCACGTTCCCCATCCAGGCCTCGGCTAAGGTCTATTCACGCTCAAACCGCTAAGTCGGCACCCGACTAGCCCAATCATATATACACCTCTTTAAAATAAGATCTAAAAAGTAAAAATAAAAATGCGTACAAGGGTTGCTCGACTTATTATATATACTTCACTTGTACAAGGATTTCTCTTCTTGTACCATTTTTTCTTCTTTCTTTTTTTTCCTTTTTTTCTCTTTTTTTTTCTTTTTCTTTTTTCTTTTCTTTTCTTTTTTTTTTTTTTTTTTGAGTACCCAAAAAGGCGAGGTACTAGGTGAACATGATATTTACAACTCGAAAATGAGAGTTCATTGACTCTAATCTCATGTTGTTAAATGCAACTTATAATATTCTTCAATGAGCACATGGAGTTTTTTAACGTCTCCAAAAATAAAACAAAAAATTTACAAAAATCCCTATGGAGGGTAACTGAAAATGGGTCTAGTAGAGAGTATTCAACTCTTAGAATCAAACACGAATAGAACAATGATCAAGACACTTCAAAGGCTTCCTACACTTCACGCCCCACAATTACACTAATATCGAACGAAAGTCTAAACAACCTAACCAAAGCATCTAACCCACCCCACCCCACCACCACCCCCCCCCCCCGCCCACACACACACACACACACACTTAAACCATGCAATCCCACATTGCACATAAAATAATATAAAATGCGGTAAAATGAAGAGAGAGAGAGAAAGATATGTCCCTATAGTCGCGCTTGTGATGATGAGTCGAGCGTGATGTGTCATCAAATGGGTGGTATATTCAAGATGAACCTATAAAAAGGGGTAAGTGGGGAAAAACAAACACAAAAGACTAGAACATAAAAAATAAAAACATCAAATGTACAAAAGAGAAATATTTTTATATTTTTGAAAATCTTCATTTTTTTTCAAAGACCAAAAGACTCGAAAAAATAACAAACTTAAAAATTTGAGTTTATTATTATTATTATTAATTATATTTATTTATTTATTTATTTTTTAATTTTTCAAATTTTTTTGTAATTTTATTTGAAAACATAATAAAAAGAGGTAAGAAAACATTTGGAAAGATTTTGTCATGGGCGGGCTGGTTTGGTGTCGACGGGGGGCGTAGATCGATGGTCAGGACAAAGAGTTATGTCGACAAGAGCGTCAATCGATGATCTGTCGATGGATTGGACAGAGAGTTTCGTTGACAAGTTATCGACTTGCTAGCGATCTACGCATGCGGTTGGGTAGCGTCGACTTGGCGTCGATGCCCTCCGTCGATCGATGACTATGCCTTATGTCAATTTACGGCTAGTCGACGGGTTGGATAGAGAGTTCATCGAAGAGTCATCGCTTTGTTGCATCGATCGATGGGAATTCTGCAGGGCCTCGTCTTCACTCCTTGGAATGTCGTTCCTTGAGCAAAGCCTTAGATCCTTCAAAGTATGCCTCCGGGTATGCATAAACGGGCCTTAAACTTCGGTCGATCCTCCCAAAATATCAAAAATAAGCAAAAAGAAGAGCAAGAACTTGGGTTGCCTCCCAAGAAGCGCTTGTTTAACGTCTAAATATTGATGACCTATACAAGTTACGTCATCCAGGATCCAAGAATAAGTGACGATCGTGCCACGCCTTAATGTTCTCCAAAAGCAATAACGGGTGATGATAATAACCAAGGCAGGCATGGCAAGCAGGTTCTATGATGAGAGAAGTGAAACTCAAATAGTTTCGGAGGTTGAAAACGTGAGTATTCGATCACCACGAAGATATGGAAAGTCAATCGGGTCATGGAGCGATGCTCGATCACCGGAATCACTAGGAAATCCGTCGAACAAATGGAACGACCATCAACTAATCCAAGCTATTTTGTTTCCTCGATCACCACCTCAAAACTTTCAAAAACATGAAATGTCATATTCGGGCATAGAAGAGGGCGATCGGGCTCCTTCTCGACTATTTCTTCTACTATATCAATGTTAAGATTTAACAATGCATCCGCCGGAACGAAATGCATCTCAATAAACTCGACCTCCTCCAAAACCGACACCACAACTCCACCATCCTCACAAAGAGCAAGTAAGATCAAATATCCAAAATTCTACGGGACCTCCAATGGCAACACCCCTACACTCTTGTCCAAAACTTCATCAAAAAGTTCAAGAGGGGCGATGCAATCAACCAAATCCTCAATAACCACCTCTCTACACACCTCTCCTAAACGAGCGTTCAAGCTTGAATCACCAAATTCAAAGGTGGGCTCCACCACATCAAATATCGGCACCTCATCTAAACGAGGTCGGTTTACCTCATCCCGATCTTCATGGACTTTTATGGGTGAAATGAGTATGGAATGATGGTTGAAGCATGGGTTGTTACACGAAGGAGATAAGGGATAATAATCATAGCTCGAATTATAAGAATATTATTCGCGAGGAGCATATGAATCATTATATATTGAATTGTGAAATTTGGTAAGGGGATATAAGGCTCGAAACTCGGATCATAGAAATTTGATGTAGGAAGAGAAAACGGGTCGCAGCTCGAAGAATAAGAATTGGGTGGAGCATACAAGTCATGGCTCACGCTAAAATAATTGGAGGTAAGTGGGGTGTATGAGGGGTTAAGGCTCTGATTATAAGAGTTTTCAAGCGGGGCATGAGATTCGTTAAGGATCGGACGATAGGAATTATGTGGTGGGGCGTGAAGGCCAAAACCATGATCGTAGTGATCGGTGGAGCATATGGATCATCGTGGCCCGAATTATATGAGTTTGAAGATGGGGCCCATTCAGGTGAGTAGAACATCCCCATGAATTGATCGTACATTTCCTCCTACGTTTACAAGGAGTCGAGCTCTATATTTATCAACCATGTTCTTGCCCGATCCTTTAATGTGTAGAGGAAAAGTCGCATCTTCACTTGATCATTTGTAAGTCCTGGAAGAGGAAAAGTTCGGTTGATGGCATCGTACTCTCATATGAACTTAAGCGGATCCTCGCTCGAGAGCCCATGAAAAACTGGGAGTTGCTCGGAGTAGAAATCATCAAGATCGTACTCCCGCATTGCAGGGCTCAATGGAATGGCCGATCGAGGAGCACGATAACTGTACAGGTTGCCATATAATTAATACCCTCGATCATTAGACATTCTCTCTCTCTCTCTCTCTCTCTCTCTCTCTCTCTCTCTCTCTTTTGAAATAGCTCGTTGAATCTCAGGCCTTTAGGGATGTACCTTGCATACATGACACTCAATGCACAAGATTAAACGTACCGGCAGATAATAACAAAATCAAATAAAAAGAACAATCACAAACAAACACTACTCACAAACAAAATAAATAAAAACACAAACAAAGGTCACGAAGAGCAAACACAAAAATCACAACCTTTAGCCTTCCCCAGCAATGACGCCAAATCTTGAATCAAACTTTTTACACTTACTTTTTATTAAAATAAAAGTTCATCCACAAGAGAATGGAGAAATTGTAATTTGTAAGTTTGACTCGAGTCGAATCTCTCAAGGAAGACAAATCGGAGGTAATTTTTGTGTTTAATTCAAGAATGAGAAAAAAAGAAGAAGCTTGAAATAAAGAAACAATAGAAAATAAGCCTTAAGAATAACAATTATTTTCATAATAATTCTAACAATCATATAATATAAAAACTTGAGAAATGAAAGAAACACAACTACGAATCAAGAACATCACAAATGCAACAAGAAAGTTCATAATCAAAGCAATCAAGATATTATAATAATAAAACAAAGGAAATCAAAGCTTACTAATAAAAATGAAGTGTTTCAATGTTCAAACAAGAAATACGTGAATCTAAACTAAGCTACGTTGAAATTCATGAAGAAAAGATTGAAAAGTTGAATGAGAAAGAGAGATGTGTTCGGCATTCAAACCCTAGGGGGTTCAAAAGCTTTGAATTCTAATAAGGATGGTTTTATTTATTAGAGTTGAAGTTTGGGAAATATAGTCATTTTTCCCTAAATGGCCTGACCACTAATGCTTGAAAATAGCCCCATTGATGGCGCATCGATCGGTGGTTGTGCTTCGCGGGTCAGAGTCATGTTTTCATCAAATCGAGCCAGTTATGATCCTTGGGAATGCTCCTAGGCTTGACCGACTTCCCTAAAATAAATAAAATCAAAATAACATAAAAAATCTACAAAAAGTATAAGAGAAATACGAGAAACACTAAAAAGACGACAAAAGCTATGAAGACGCAAAATAAGGACAAACGGGACAAAAAAATGACTAAATCCCGACTAAAGCACACACGATAAGACACAAAAACATACAAAAATCACACACAGATATGTACAAATCATAAGGATTCCTGGTGAATTTGGTTAGCAATCCAACTATAGAGGTGTCGCCGCTCGAAGTGCCTATCGTTCGAGATTTTCATGATGTGTTTCATGAAGGGTTACCAGGTTTACTGCCAAACTATCAAGTTAAATTCACTATTGATTTGACACCAAGGGCGGCACCCATCTGAAAGTCACCATATAGGATGGCACCAAAGGAACTACTAGAATTAAAGGTGCAAATCCAAGAGCTATTGGATTTAGGTTTTGTCCGAATGAGTGCTTCACCATGGAGAGCACTGGTCCTCTTTGTTATAAAGAAAGATGAGTCAATGAGGATATGTATCGATTATAGAGAACTTAATCCACTCATAATAAAGAACAAGTACTCATTACCCTGAATCAAAGACTTATTCGATCAACTGAAAAGAGCAAGTATCTTTTCAAAGATTGACTTAAGGTCGGGGTATCATCAATTGAAGATCAAAGAGAATAACATTCTAAAGATGGATTTAAAAATGTGATATGGACACTACGAACTCATTGTGATGCCTTTTGGGCTAAGCAATGCGCTGGTAGTGCTCATGGATTTAATGAATCAGGTTTTTCACCCCTACTTGGATAAGTTTGTCATAGTCTTCATTGATGACATCTTGATATATTCAAAGAATCAAGAAGATAATGAAGAGCACTTACGGATAGTGTTGGACACACTTCGCAATGAGAATTTGTATGCGAAGTTCAGTAGGTGTGAGTTTTGGATAGACCTGGTGAGTCAACTAACGAGAAATAGAGAGAAGTTCGTGTCGAGCACGAGGTGTGAGGAGAGTTTTCAAGAGATGAAAGAGAGACTCGCTTCTGCACCTGTTTTAACGATCCCCGACCTATAGGTAACTTTGTTATTTATAACGATGCATCGAAACAGGGTCTAGGTTGTGTTTTAATGTACCATGGGAAGGTAGTGGCATATACATCACGACAACTCAAAACTCACGAGATGAATTATCCCACGCATGATTTAGAACTTGCAGCTATAGTCCATGCCTTAAAAATATGGAGAGACTACTTGTATGGAGGCAAGTGTGAGATCTTTACCGACTATAAGAGTTTGAAGTATTTGTTCACTCAAAAGGAGTTGAACATGAATCAAAGAAGATGGTTGGAATTAGTAAGGGATTATGACTGTACCATTAAAAACCATCCAAGAAAGGCGAATGTGGTAGCGGATACGTTGAGTCGTAAGAGAGGACTGGTGAGTTTATTTTCTAACAAGATTAGTTGGTTAAGGAGTTCACCAAGATGAAGATTAAAATGGTAATACCTCCAAAGAACGCAGAGGTGGTCATGGCATCTTTAGTAGTACTACCAACGTTTAGAGAAAGGATCAAGGAAACTCAAACTCGAGATGTCTTCATAAAAAAATGAAGGATAGAGTGAGGAAAGGAACTATCAACGTTTAAAGACAATGTTTTGGTGGAGGAGCATGAAGAAGGAGATTTCCACCTTCGTAGAAAGGTTTGTGGTTTGTCAATAAGTTAAAGCCGAACATCAATGACTGTCAAGTTTACTAAAACCCCTAGAAAATCCAGAATGGAAGTGGGAACATATCTCGATGGATCTTGTCGTAGGTTTACCGCTGTTAATGAGAGGCAACAAAGCGGTATGGGTGATAGTAGATGTCTAACCAAATCAGCCCACTTTTTACCTGTCAAGATGACTTTCAGCATGGAACAATACGCATAGATATATATTCGGAAAATCATTAAGTTACGTGAAGTACTAGTTTCAATTGTGTCTGAGATACGAGGTTCACTTTGAACTTGTGGAAAAGTTTGCAATGCGCATTTGGAACTAAACTAAAGTTTAGTACGACTTATCACCCACAAACAGACGGTCAATCTGAAGGGACTAACCAGATCATGGAAGATATGTTGAGGACGTGTATACTCGAGTTAGTAACTCAGGGGAAGCATTACTACCATAGGTGGAATTTGCTTACAATAACTAATCCACCATCGGTTTGGCTCCGTACAAGGCTTTATACGGAAGAAAGTGTAGATCTCCATTGTATTGGGATGAAGTAGGAGAGAAAAATATTTTGGGTCCCGAATTGGTTCAAGAGACGGTCAAACATATCTCTACAATTCACGATCGAATTAGAACTGCACAGGATCGACAAAAGTCTTATGCGAACCGTCGAAGGAAAGATCTACATTTTGAAGTGGGTGACATAGTCTTTTTTAAAGTAGCACCAGTCAGCCAGGTAGTAAGATTCGGCTAAAGAGAGAAGTTAAAGTCAAGATATATAGGTCCGTTTGAGATTTTCAAGAAAATCGGTGAGTTGGCATATGAGCTAGCACTACCACTAAGTTTATCTAGTATTCATAATGTCTTCCACGTGCCAATGCTACGATAGTTATTTTTACGATCCACATTACATCGTGAGATACAAGGATTTGGATGTTAACAAAGATTTAACTTATGAGGGAGTTTCAGACGTAATTTTGGAATGAAAGGTTCACCAAATAAGAAATAAGGAGGTAGCATTGATTAAAGTGCAGTGGAGTCGTCATGTAATAAATGAAGTTACTTGGGACAAATAGGAAGAATTCAAGGCAAAGTAACCAAATTTTGGGATTACGGATAAGTGTCGAATTTGGAGGACAAACATTTTTCAAGGGGGGTAGGTTGTAATGCCCATGCATTCATGATACATTCTATTTTACTTTTAAAATCATAATTTTAAATTCTAATAGTTAATCCCAAACTTGTCGTCTATATAGTTCTAATTACTAATTATTATATCTTAAATTCTCATTGGAGATTAGTACTAATTTTTCTATTTTAAATTAATTATATAATTTATAATATTTTAAATTAATTATATAATTTATAACTTAGAATATTATTAAGTTATACTTATAACTTTAAAACCTAAGCCCATTACATTATTCTTATTTATTTAATCCATTTTTTTCCTATTTATCCCTTTTGGGTATATTATGATTGCAATTGAATTTTTATTATTATAGCCCACTAAGCCTAATTATCAAAATCATTTGTGTATAATTAAAATTTATACTATTGGATTTTTTCTATTATTATAACTCATTAAGACCAATCATCAGGTCCTAGCTGTGTTAATTAAAATTTATGCAAGCCCAATCCAATTATCCCACAACTTTTCATCAATCAATTTATCAATTGCAGAATTCCACCTATAACCTTTCATATTTTTCTCTTAAAATCAAACTTATTTCTTAAATTCCCCTTGCATAAAACTTTTAAATATAAGAAAACCCACAACAAATCCATTGTCATTTTTTTCTCTTAGACAAGAAACAGCAAAACAACAAACATGTAAAAGAAATTGTTCTTTGTTTTCTAAGTTTTTCAAAACAATCTGCCAACCATTGGAGTTAACAATAGAATGAAATCCCTTAATTTTACCGAGGGACTTTGCCTCGGTAAAATGATGTTTTTTTTTTTTTTGTAGTATTTGTTGTCACTCAATATGCATTTATCTGCCACTTCATCTATTTCTTAATAAGTTCCATCAGTTTCTGAATAATTGTCGTTCTGCATGTCAATTTCTTTCTTATTAAATGTCATTTAAAATATATTTCAAAATTTCTGTTTATTTTTTTCCTATCTCAATCCTAATCAATCATAATAAATATTTTATTTTTCAATTGATAACCATGAAATCTTTTCATTATTAATATTGCGAATTATTTGAGGGTGATATAGTGAGGATACATAATTCTTAATTCTCTTAATTAAAGTCAGAATGACACTTATTAAGAAACCGAAGGAGTATTTAATTTGATTTAGTGGTGCATCCGATTCTCACTTTAATATTTTATGAGATGAATATATATGTTCTGCGTGATGAATCTTAATATTATATTTGATTAATATGATTATATTATTTTGAGTTTTTATTGAGAAAACTAAAAATTGTGCAGTTTATACATGATGAATATGGATGCTCTGTGTGATGAATAAATGTATTTTCTGTGATGAATAGGGATGTATATATGGTAATAGATGTATGTTCTGTATTGAAAGTGTATATGTGTATTGAATATTCATCGCACAGAGCATACATATTTATCGAACAAGATATACATATTCATCGCACTGAACAAACATACTCATCTTTGATGGGAAGCACACTAAGAATCTTGTCGACAAGATTTCGAGGAGCACGCTAACCACTACAAAAAAATAATAATAATAACTGAATAACACAGATGAACAAATCCTTAGGTTAAATGTTACGAACTCAACGGTAATACTATTATCGACAAGTTTTATCAGACAGTAACTCTCATCTGTAAGTAAAATATTGATGAAATCTTATCTCCATTAGTAAAATACTGACGAATTTCTTTTGTTGTTTATCAACAGATTTTTTTAATATTGTCGATGAGTTTTTAATAATAGAAGATTTGGATTTCTTTTACCAGCCCATGCCAACCCGCCCTACCTAATCAAGAGATATATACATATATATATATATATATATATATATATATATATATATATATATATATATATATATATATACTAATTTAATACCCGTGTATTATACGGGGTTTATCAAGAGATAAATATAAAAATTATTTTGGATAATTAAAAATTATTGTGTAAAATAAAAACTTCAAATGATGTATTATCAACCTTGCCTTTTACATGTCTAATTTATTTATTAATTATTATAATTATTAAATTTTATTTCATATTTAGATTCAATTCGTTAATAATTTTACTTACATACTTATAAAAATCAAAAAGAAGTCACATTCTAAACCCGTGCCTAAATATGACTCCCTAAACTAATTTTATCTATTATTTCAGACTCTCTAACCCACTTTAGTTTATCAGACTCCCTACTTATGCCAGCTCCCTATTTTTGGGACTCCCTCTTCTAATTTTACTCCAACAGACTCCCTATTAATAAACTCTTTATCATACATTTATAGGGAGCCAATTTAAAAATAATGATAATAATAGGGAGCCAAGTTTGGCTCTCTACATGTAGGAAGAGTGGGAAAAAAATATAGGGAGCTCCTAAATTTGAGGAGTCATATAAGGAGACTATTGGAGCAAATCTCATTATTTTGACTCCCTAAATTGGCTAAGGAACCAATATAGAGAGTCTCTTGGAGATAGTCTACATACTTTGAAAAACCAAACGGATGTCATACTCTCAACTCGTGTTGTATTGTATCGATATCTAATCAATATTTCATAATTATATTATTATATTATTATTATTATTATTATTATTATATAATTTTATATTTGTATGTTAGTTGAATTAATTACTAATATTTAGTTACATACGTAAATTATCTTAAATAATCTTAATGTACCTATATAGAATATTTAAAATTATAAAATTAAGATTATATTATAAACACTACTTATTTAATAATTTTCATAACATTTTTTAATTAAAACTATATCTTATGTAATTTATCTTTTAATTAAAACAACTCACTTAGATATTTTCTACTAATTATATATGACTTATTTGTATTTTTATATTAGGATAATAAAAGAAAAATATTGAATTAAATAAAATATAATAAAAATATTAAATTAGGCAAAATATAATAAAATTAAAAGATTAGATTAGGTGAGATACAATAAAAGAAAAATATTAAATTAAGTAGATATTAGGCTCGGATGAAACCTAAGCAACCGAAATACCATAATTTTTTTATTTGTCAAACGAAGCAATCGAAACAGACACACGCATATTATGAGGGATTTGAAAAAGAGTAAAATTCATTAAAAATACCAAAAGAATATATAATATTGAATGATACATACAAATCGTAACATTATTTGTTTTGTTATAACAATAAATAATTCTTACACACAAAGAATATTACTTGTTCTAATTACAGTAAGACTGGTTTTCACAACTAATAAATTTGCAAGTTTTTTACTGTAAGTCACGAAATAGAGAATTTTCAAGTTTTTTTTACCGTGAGTCACGAAATTAGTTGTAAAGTATATCAAAATACCCTAAACTTGACGGGGAATTCCGTAGGAAATTGTTTTGAAAAAATGTAAAATATACACTTGCATGTACATGTGAATATGTGATATTAAAAATTAAAATTTATAAGGCACTAATAATTCTATTGAGAAAATATTGTACATCTAACTTGTAGTATATGTAATATTTTTTTCCTTTTCTTCCGCGTAAGATACTAATTTTTTTGTATAGATATATAATATGTATATCAATGCATTATATTGAAACTAGATAAAGAGATTTAGAGTATATTTAATATCCATTTTCTTAGGTAAATAATTTATTATTATTTTGAGTATTAGTATTATTTTTTTTTTCACTTTGTTTTTGTTTTTTGTTTGGTGTAACAATAGTTTTTCATATATATTTTTAATGTTATTTTCAATTCATTATATTAGGATTATATAAAAAAAATCAAGTTTATATTTTTTATATTTATTTCCATTTTGTAATAATTTTATATAACTCATGTTTTTCTTAGATAAATATTTAGAATTATAACAAAATTATTTAAACTTTTAATGTAAATAACAATTAATTCAACTTATACAGATTTTTTCTAATTAGATATAACTTATTTATATTTTATATTAGAAAAATAAAAGTAAGATATTGATTTAGCAAAAAATATGTTGAAGAAAATATTAAATTAGGTAACATGTAATAAAAGAGAAATATTGAATTAGGCAAAATATAATATTAGGTAAGTATTAAATTAGGTAAAATATAATAAAAGGAAAAATATAAATTAGGTAAATATTAGGCTCGGATAACCCCGAAGCACCAAGATTTTTTCCAAAGCTAATGAAGCGTGGGAAACAGACACATAGGATAGGAGGATTTTGCATTAATATATATATATATATATATATATATATATATATATATATATATATATATTATAGCTATTTTACAGTGATTATTCAAATATGTCGATTAATTACCTATGAGATTTTATCCGCTGATACCAACATCTTTTTAAAACATCAGTAGTTTCCTACCGAAATTAAATTTCATAGGTAGTTTACCGATAGGTAAATATTTTATTGGTAAATTATTGACGGTTTCAAATTATGTCGGTAAAATGGATTTCGTCGGTAATTACCGACGGAAAAGGTCCTATGGAAAGGAGAGATTGTCAAATAATCCTCCAAATGGAGGTTCATTTGTCAATAAGTTTTATATCCAATTTTATGTCAAATATTAGTCCCTCATTTTTTTATAGTTCAAAATTATAACATGAATATACCATAATACCCTTACTGGAAAATTGTTTTTATAGTACATAATATTGTCTGATTTTTAAAAAAGGACCACGATATTGTCTAGTATCAAAACATCTACACTAAGTTGGTAAAATTATCAAAAAAAATGTACAAAATTATCCGATCGGACTTTTTTGCTGACGTGGCCTGATTCAATACTTCTTATAAGTTTTCTAATTTTAAACATTAAATTGAATAAAAAAAATTGGGAAAGAAATTTATTTTGGTTCATTATATTAGCTACATTCCAGAAAATGTATATGATATTGGTCATCGTCAAACCACGTTTACTAAGTTGGCCAATTGATCAAAAATATCCAAAAGAATTTGGTCGAGAATTTTGCTGACATGGCACGATACTATTTTTTTTTTTTTTTGACATTTCTTTATAATTATAATACAAACTTGTTTTTCCTTCCATTTTCTTTTCCATTTTTTATTTTTTTTCCTTTTAATCTAATTAATAAAATTCGAATCAATGAGGAATTAACTAAAATATGAAATAAATATAAAGAAATTTTATAATAAATATAAAATATATTTATTATTAATTAAAAAATTAACTAATACAATTAGATATAAATATAAAAATATAAAATAAATCATCAAAAATATTAAAATAAATATAAAAATTTATATAAAATTATCATATTTTTTTCATATAAATATCTATATTATTTATATAATTTTAAAATTCATTTTGTATTTTGATATTTGATCTTGCTTTTATTAATATTTTATTAATTACAATCTTATTAATACTAAAAAAATCATATAAAAACTTATATTTCTTTTTTAAAAATTTTAAGATCTATTTTATTATTTTATATTTATCACCGATCTTTTTTTAATATTTTATTTATTAAAAATCTTAATTTGATTCAAGGAAAAAGAATGAAGGGAAAATAGGTTTTTGTCTTCAATTTAATTTATAAAATTAAATAAAAAAATGATAAGAAAATGTAGAATAATGCCACATCACAAAAATACCCAATTAAGCTTTTTTTGAGCTTTTTTGATGAATTTGACAACTTAACAGATGTGGTTTGACGATGGATAATGTCACGTATCATTTATGGAATATGGTCAATATAATGTACCAAAATGAATTTCTTCCCAAGTTTTTTTCTTCAATTTAATAATAAGAAAATATTGAATCATGTCACGTCAGGAAAAAACTCGAATGGGATAATTCTGTACCTTTATTGATAATCTCACCAACTTAATACAGGTGTTTGATAATGGACAATATCATTGTTCTTTTTTGAAAAGTGGACAATATATTGAATTAAAATAGTAATTTGCCCTACCCTTACTATGAAAAAAAGTAATAAAAATAAATCAAAAATAAATAATAATAATAATAATAATAATAATAATAATAATAATAATAATAATAATAATAATAATAATAATAATAATAATAATAATAATAATAACAACAACAATAATAATAATACATTGGGTAAAAGGATGGTTGCTGCCATCGGCTGCTTAGAATTATTTCTTCAGACACTGAAAAATATTTTTTGGCGAGTCTTTTTTGCCGAATTTTTTTTAAGGTAAGAAATTTCTTACTATATGTTCGGATATTTTTTACTTAATTTTCAAAAATGATTTCTGATCACTGGAAACTTACAATATGTCTGAAATTTCTTACTAATGTACAAAAATATTTCTAATCACCGGACTACATTTCTTACGACCTGCACAAGTTTCCTATTTAATACCCCAAAAATTTCTATTTGATAACAAACTTACTTGATTGTAAAATTTTTTTGATTGATGTGCAAATATTATGTATTTTTCACTTAATAAACACATATTAATTTTGGCCAGAAAAAGAAAAAAAAAATCTTACTTGATAGCAAATTATTGTTATGTATTTCTTATTTAATATAACAAAATATAATTTATTACATTATAGTGAAATCTCTAACTTTATGTTCGAAATGGTATAATATTTCTTACTTTATATCCTATAAAGTAAGAAAATTTATTACATTATGTTCGAAAAAGTAAGAAAAAATCTTATTTTATAATTAAATTTTTTATTTTAGTTTCCCAAAGAAAAAAAAAGAAATTATTACTTTATGTACAAAAAATTAAGTAAGATTCCTATCTTATAGTGAAAATATCTTATTTAATACACGATAACATTTTGTATAATTGGTTGAAATAATTAACAAAAATATTTTCTATCGTTTAATATTTGACAATTGCCCCTTTGTAAAATCCATTGGTATATGGTTGTTATTTGTTGTGTACAATGTCCGATTACACATTCCGTTGATCAAATTTCGACGATTATATTGATGAAAAAAGTCAAAAGACATAATATTCATATTTATTGCACAGAATATACTATGGATACAGAATTGTACACGATTACACTAAATATCATCTCATGAGATTCACCATGCAAAGAGAATTATGTTTTTCCATATTAGAAAAAATAGAGAAAAACATGATCAAACATTCTAATTGACGGGTGAAATGATATTTTAAAGAGTCAACTTTGTACTTAAATATTTTCCAGTACGATATATTTAAAGGCTGACCGGTGAAATGTAATAAATCCCCACGACACTATATTATTTAATATGGTAATATTTCCCACTGTGATAGAACCTACTGAAATGAAATTCTGGTGGACATTTTTTATACTCTCAATAAACAATAATCTTTGAATTAGTATATAAATTTATGCAACCGCGTGGTTGATAATTTATGTTTAGATTATTAGATTGTAAATTTTCATATAAAATCTGAAACAAATAAGAATATCATGAGAGATCTGACTAGATTAATAATATTTGGAAATATAATTTCATGAAAATTGTTCCCATAAAATGTTCATTTAGCTATGCCAATGAATTAAATCCATTTCAGAATATATTGATTTTACGTCCCATGTTCATATTTACATGATAAATTGACAATATAGATGCTGACTACTGTAAATGTTGCATGCATGTGTTGATAAAAGTAAACTCTTAATAGACCAACCTAACTTTAATTAATTAGCTATAGCCAGCCAAGCGGTAAGAAAAATATGTACAATAACTAATTATTCCAGGAAATGACGCATTGCTTGATGTCTATAAATATAGAAACCATCCGTTATTTCTCTTCCTAGCCAATTAAGTGTGTATCTTTTCTTCTATCAGTATGGAACTCAAATCGTGGGTTCTAGTGTTACTCTTGTCCACATTGTTCGCAGCTATTAATGCTCAGATAATTACAAGGCCACGTCCATGTATACCATATCCTTCAAATTTACCTCGATTGCCTATAACTCTCCCAATATTTTGCCCTTCACCACCCGCACCCCCACCCCCACCTCAGATTACAAGGCCACGTCCATGTATACCATATCCTCCAAATTTACCTCCATTACCTATACCTTTGCAAATATTTTGCCCTTCCCCACCACCACCTTCACCCCCACCGCCAGTTCGATCTCCACCACCACCTCCTCCCCACCTCCTTCTCCACCTCCACCCGCATCTCCTCCACCACCACCACCACTTCGATCTCCACCACCGCCTCCACCCGCATCTCCTTCTCCTCCACCACCGCCTCCACCCGCATCTCCTTCTCCTCCACCACCGCCTCCACCCGCATCTCCGCCACACCACCCTGCTTCAACTCATATCTCCACCACCACCGCCTCCAGCTCCGACTCCAACTCCATCTATATCACCACCTCTAGTCCGATCTCCTATCCCATCTCCATCATCTCCTCCTACAACCACCTCCGATTAATGTTTCACCCCCACCACCTCCACTTCAACCTCCAACCCCATCTCCATCTGTATCGCCACCTCTCATACAACCTCCCGCACCACCTCCACTTCTATCTCCAACTCCAACCCCAAGCCCATCTCCATCTGTATCACCCCGGGCCCCTCTAGTACAACCTCCCGCACCACCTCCAACTCAATTTTCGATCCCACCAACTCCACTTCAACCTCCAACCCCATCTCCATCCATATCACCCCCTTTAGTACAACCTCCCGCAACACCTCCAACTCAATTTTTTATCCCACCACCTCCACTTCAGTCTCCAACCCCAACTCCTTCTGTGTCTACTCCATCGCAACCTCCAATTCAATCTCCAACTCCATCTCACTCTGCATCACCACCTCTAATCCAATCTCCACTCCAACCTCCTACCCCATCTCCATCCCCCTCTCCTCCGTCACCACCTCCGTGTGAATGTCCACCATCACTTCCACTTCCATTTGTTCTACCACCTATTGCGAGATAGATCTACATGATCAACCTGAGTATTGTAATAAAAGAAAATATAGTGCCTCAAGTCCTACTCGTTCAATGCATACATCACTTTTCCAACACTTTCCATTCTTGTCATAGCCTCCCATTACCGGTATTTTATCAATAAGCAATCAATTGCACTACCGATTATAACTTATTTGAAATAAAAGAAAAGTTCCAACAGTTGTCCTTAATATACGTTCAACAATAAGACTTTTCCCACTAAGCATTATCTTTAAAAAAAAATAGCTGAAAGATTTGATCTCATATAATCCACATCCTAATATCCTTCATGAAGAAACTAGCGTTTGACCCGTGGAAATCAAGTCCAACTCCAAAGGATGTCAGAATCTTGTTCTGAAAAATTACGCCCCTCCGGGATAAATTTTAGTAGAAGTTTGGGATGCGATTGGTCGATGTATTTTACTTTTACACATAATAAATAAAATTATGCATTGTTGATAGCAAAATAAGCATGTTATACTTATGCATGCTGATTTCAGTTTCTGTGCAATAAAATAGGAAGTGCGTTGATATCTTATGTGTGAGTGCGGGAAAATTACTTTTTTAATTCATTATATTGTTCATTTTCTAAAAAAGAACATAATGTTGTCTATTATCAAAACACATACACTAAGGGCCCGTTTGGTTAGGGTAACGGGATTGGATAGTTTTATCAAAAGTTTTAGGATGACACTATTCATACTAAATCGAACCGATGTTTGTTTTATATTATTGGTTAATAACTGAGATTAGGATAAGGCTCTAATGTTATGTTTGTTGTCCTGAATTACCGGGGATTAATAGGCAGAAGACAAATTTACACCTCTCTCTTTTTTCTTTTTTTTTTAACTTTTCAGAAATGAGAGAAGACGTATAAAGACGATTGTGATGTCTGATTTTTACATTATGCAATCTATATTTCAAAAAACATCTTTTTTTTTTTGACTCAAAAAAGTCATACATAATGATCCAATCTATACTTTTCCACTATGTTCGAAATCTCAACAATCACGTTCAGTATGCCAACCAGGCCAAAATAGAATTCGAATATCCATGAATGTACTATCCATCAAAGACAACAATATCTACAAATTTGAATTTATATAGAACAAATCTCTTTATTACGAATTAGAATAGACACCTCAAAAATGAGTTGACTTGTAATTCTAGCAAAGTGAACCAAATTTGCAGATTTTTTTTCTCAAATCAAAAGCAAGTGTGTGTTAAGTTGATGAACAAATCCTGAAGCTTTATCATCTCATCTCGCATATATTATGCAGCACGCAGCACGCTCCAAGAACGACCGGCAAACCCTGAAGCTTTATCTCTGTCCTCTTCCTCAAACAGCTCCACCGAGCCTTCAACCGCATGAACGGCTCCTCCACTTTCTCGTTATACTTCATAAAAGATGTTCAGAAATTTGGACAACCTGAATCTTATTTCATCTTTCCCTTCATTGCATTTACGCTATAAAACACAAAACAAAAGTAATGCAATGAAACTAAGTTAGAGGTTTGATAAAGAGCAAAAAAACAATGTTTGCACAAAGCTCAAATAATACAAACCTTGGAATCGAAGGGCATCTCAAAATTAGTGATCATCATCACCCCATCAATTCCCCAAGCCTTAACACCTCCAATCCAAATCAATTCTAATCCCATCCTCCGATTCGTCAAGTTACCACTACAATCCTCACACCCCGTCCGCCTCACCGCAATCGTCAAACGAATCAAATTACTCTTACAATTCCCAGCGCAATCCTCAAAGTCCCACGCTGGGATCGTCAAATTATTGTCAGTGTAAAACGACAAAGCCCTCGTGCATGTGCATGGAAGCAAAAGCTTGGACCAGCTGCAGGGAATGAAAACCAGCTAGAAGACAAGAATGACTCACCTCGGCCACAGATGGATCACCATGCACCAGCAGCAGCAGATCGAGATGGTAACGGGTAGAAAAGGACATTAGCTGGCATTGTGTTATGGTTAACAGATGTTGGACAGCTGGAGTGTCTAGATCATTCTATAACATGTATAAATATTAGAATTGTATGGCTGAGAATTATGGAAAAAAGTTTTTCAAAAGTTTGCCTTCGGTTTTGTTTGCTAACCCTAGCAATATGTGTTGCTGCTTTCTTGATGCTTTGTTTGAGTTTTCTTTTATGGTGCCAGAGCACATGGTTTATCTTTTTGCATAAAAAGCCTCAACCTTTAACATCCTTTACCCGTCCCTTTCATGGCTGCACCTACTGCAATTAATACTATGGAACCTATGGTCCACCTACAGACTCAACTTGTCATTGTTAAATTAAATGACACCAATTACTTGTTATGGGAGCAACAAATCCTTACTGCTCTTAGAGGCTATGGGCTAGAAGGATACATTACAGGAGACCTTGTGGCCCCGGAAAGACTGATTCCAGGCTCAGATGGTGAAACACCAACCATGAATCCAGCCTATATGAACTGGATCAGGCAGGATCAGATCATTGTCTCATGGCTACTATCATCTCTCTCAGAAAACCTATTGGTTACCACTGTTGGTTTAAGGAGTGCTAAGCAGATATGGAACACTCTAAAAGGAGCTTTTGCCACACAGAGCTCAGCCAAAGTGATGCAGCTCAAGCTACAACTCCAGACTCTCAAGAAGGGAAATATGTCCATCAGAGACTACTTTAACAAGGTGAAATCCATCTGTGACTTGATTTCTATTGTTGATGAAGGTATAAAAGAAACAGATCAGGTTTTGCATCTCCTAACTGGACTAGGGCAAGAGTATCACTACAAAAAACAGCAAATTTCCGAGGGATTTTCCGAGGGAAAGAAATTCCCTCGGAAATTTCCGAGGGAACACCGAGGGAAATAAAAAAACCCTCGGTTTTTTCCGAGGGAATTCCGTTCCCTCGGAAAATCCCTCGGAAATCAGGGCGCCAAATGTTCCCGCCATGTTTACCGAACGAAAAACCGAGGGATGACCGACGGGTGGTTTTCCGAGGGAAGTAGTCCCTCGGAAAACCGAGGGATATTAGATTCCCTCGGTTTTATTTATTATTTTTTTAAAAAAAATAATTAAATTTCCGAGGGAATATAATTTCCCTCGGAATTATTTCGAGGGATAACGGATTCCCTCGGAATTATTCCGAGGGAAATTGTATTCCCTCGAAATTTAATTAATTTTTTAAAAAAATTAAAATCTAAAAAAATAGAAAAATAATACAAAATAGGATTTATTTTCGGGACGCTTAGGCGCATCCCTCCCTGTCGCGGTCGTGATTTTTGAGTTTTGTTTCTATTTTTTACTATTTTTTGGATTTTTTTCTATTTTGTTATTTAACAAATAGGCATGGTGATTTTATATGCTTCTCCTCACCATCCGTACAAGTTTGGACTCTTCTCTCTCCTCAAAACTGCTTCTCCACCAATCAACTCAACGTAAGTTTGTATGCTTTCATTTTCGATT
>BMAC01000907.1:410997-472910 GCA_014905375.1 Phtheirospermum japonicum | reverse complement strand
AGGGTTCTGATTTATAGATTAATGAATAATTTATATAATTAGGGTTCAATTTAGGAATAATTATATAATTAGGGTTTAATTTAGGAATAATTATATTAATTAGGGTTCAATTTAGGAATAATGATTTAATTAGGGTTCAATTTAGGAATAATGATTTAATTAGGGTTCAATTTAGGAATAATTATATAATTAGGGTTCAATTTAGGAATAATTATATAATTAGGGTTCAATTTAGGAATAATTATATAATTAGGGTTCAATTTAGGAATAATGATTTAATTAGGGTTCAATTTAGGAATAATTTTATAATTAGGGTTCAATTTAAGAATAATTATATAATTAGGGTTCAATTTAGGAATAATTATATAATTAGGGTTCAATTTAGGAATAATGGACTTAAAGAATTATATAAGTATTCCTAAATTGAACCCTAATTATATAACTATTTCTAAATTGAACCCTAATTAAATCATTATTCCTAAATTGAACCCTAATTATATAATTATTCCTAAATTATACCCTAATTAAATCATTATTCCTAAATTGAACTCTAATTATATAATTATTCCAAAATTAAATCCTATTATATAATTATTCTTAAATTGAACCCTAATTAAATCATAGTTGCAATTCCAACACTAATTAAACCGCAATTGAAAATTAAACCCTAAATTGTAACCCTAATTGAAAATTAAACCTATATTAAATTATAATTACAAATTAAAAAATAAATTAATATATACAAATAATATTCAAAAATATAAACAAAAATGAAAAACAAATCAAAACAACCTATATTAAATTATAACAACAAATTAAAAATTAAACTAATACTTACAAATAATATAAAAAAAAATGTAAAACAACCAAAACAACTTACCTTCGGATGGAGACGGAGAGCGGCGGTGGCTGAAGGTGGCGGAGGTGGCGACGTTGACGAGAGAAATCAGTTCGACCTTCGGACGGCGACGGCGGTGTGGAACGGCGACGGGGGCGACGACTCGATCTTTCTTTCTTCCTTTCTTTTCTTTTTTTTGTTTTGTTTGCGGCATGAATGACACAGAGCAGGCCCGCTGCTGATATTAGGTTTTTGGACTGAGGGATTAGGGGCCCTCGGTAAGCCCTCATTTTTTTTTTAATTTTTGTTCGATTTTTAATTGATTAAAATAAACCGAGGGGTTGAAAATTCTCTCGAAAAAAACCGAGGGGACCCGGCTGCCCTAGGTTTTTTCCGAGGGGATTTTCAGCCCCTTGGTTTTTTCAAATTAAAAAAAATCAAAAAATAGAAAATACGTATTTAACGTTCGACACCCGACCCTCGTGGTTCCACGACACCGAGATGCACCCCTTGCCACACCGTTAGTAAAATAATAGGATTTGTTTTTTTTTTTTAAGAATATTCAATTTTTATCGATATTTTTTTGATTTTTTATTTAAAAAATAAAAGAAAATAGAAAACGAGTACTTAATGATCGACACCCATTCCTCGTGGATCCAAGATACCGAGATGCACCCCTTGCCCCCTCGGCAAAATCACGACGCTTCGTCGCTTCGCTTTTCCAAACGAAGGAGTTGATCGATCGATCGTATCTTTGGTTGTTGGTCGAATTACACGACACGTGTGAATACACACATGTTCGTTGATATTTTTCAATCGAAATTGGGTCAAAACCACTCCATGTGCCAACGATGATAGGATTTATTTCATTTTTACGATTTTTCTATTTTTTCTATTTTTTTTTAATTTTTATTTTATTTTGAAAAAACTGAGGGGCACAAATTCCCCTCGAAAAAAACCGAGCTGCCCTTGGTTTTTTCCGAGGGGATTTGTGCCCCTCGGTTTTTCCAAATAAAAAAAACTAAAAAAAATAGAAAATACGTATTTAACGACCAACACCCGACCCTCGTGGTTTCGGGACACCGAGACGCACCCTTTCCACCCCGCTCGTAAAATAATAGGATTTATTTTTATTTTTTATGATTGTTCTATTTTTCAAATTTTTATCTAAAATCGAAAAAAAAATATAAAATGCGTATTTAACGATCGACACCCGACCTTCATGGTTCCGGGACACCGAGACGCACCCCTCCCCGTCCCGTTCGTAAAATGATAGGATTTGATTTTATTTTTTTACGAATTTTCTATTTTTCTCGATATTTTTTCGATTTTTTATTTAAAAAATAAAAAAAATAGAAAACACGTATTTAACGATCGACACCCATTCCTCGTGGATCTACGACACCGAGACGCACCCCTTGCCCCCTCGGCAAAATCATGACGCTTCATCGCTTCGCGTTTCCAACCAAAGGAGTTGATCTATCGTATCATTGGTTGTTGGTCGAATTACACAACACGTGTGAATACGCACATGCTCGTTGATATTTTTCAATCAAAATCGGGTCAAAACCACCCCATGTGCCTATAATGATAGGATTTGTTTTATTTTTATGAATTTTCTTTTTTTTTTTTTAATTTTTCTTTATTTTGAAAAAATCGAGGGGCACAAATTCCCTCATAAAAAACAGGGGGACCCGACTGCCCTTGGTTTTATCGAGGAAAATTTGTGCCCCTCGGTTTTTCCAAACAAAAAAAAAAAAAAAAAAGAAAATGCGTATTTAACAATCGACACCCGACCCTCGAACACCGAGACGTACCCCTTGCCACCCCGTTCGTAAAATAATAGGATTTTTTTAATTTTACGATTTTTCTATTTTTTTTCGATTTTTTATTTAAAATCGAAAAAAACAAAAAAACGCGTATTTAACGATCGACACCCGACCCTCGTGGTTCCGAGACACTGAGACGCATCCCTCCCTACCCCGTTCGTAAAATGATAGGATTTATTTTTATTTTTTTTATGAATTTTCTATTTTCTCGATATTTTTTCGATTTTTTATTTAAAAAATAGAAAAACGCGTATTTAACGATCGACACCCGTTCCTCATGGATCCACGACACCGAGATGCATCCCTTGCCCCATCGGCAAAATCACGACACTTCGTCGCTTCGCGTTTCCAACCGAAGGAGTTGATCGATCGATCGTATCTTTATTTGTTGGTCGAATTACACGACACGTGGTGAATACGCACATGCTCGTTGATATTTTTCAATCGAAATCGGGTCAAAACCACCCCACGTGCCTACAATGATAGTATTTGTTTCATTTTTTGATTTTTCTAATTTTTATTTATTTAAAAAAAATCGAGGGACACAAATTCCCCTCGGAAAAAACCGAGGGAACCTTTCTCTCCCTTGGGTTTTCCGTAAATTTTATATATATATATATATATATATATATATATATATATATATATATATATATATATATATATATATATATATATAATTTAGGGAAAATTCCCATATACTCCAAAATATAAAACCAATTGCCCTAAAACCTCATTAAATATAAAAGCTGTCTAATAATCCAATTACTATAACAATATACTAAACTACTCTTAGAATTTTCTCAATAAGAGCAGTTGAAACAGTCAAATTATGACTGCTAATAAAACTCATTTAATGTAATTTCAATCTTTCCAAACTTGAAGTCTAACCAATAAAGTAAAAGATGATAAATAATGTAATTGCAACTTTGCAAAAAAACGTAGGAAAAAAGACATCTAGGAATCTATGGGTTCCACGCATCATCTTTCCATAATCTAAATTATATGAAATGCTATTGCATGAGTAATTACGATTTACTCTGTTAAAATTACAAACTACTTTGTTCAGATTGCGAACTACGTACTACTTTGTTAAAATTACAAACTACTTTGTTCATATAAGAGTACTAAATTACCCTTTTTAACTATTTTATTTTGTTCTTCAAAAATTCAGAGCTACTCGTGTAAATTCAGAACTACTTACGTAAATTCAGAACTACTCGTTTAAATTCAGAACTACTTGTGTAAATTCTGAACTACTCGTGTAAATTTCGGACTACTCATGTAAATTCAAGACTACTCGTGTAAATTTCAAACTATTCTTCAAAATTTAGAACTACTCTTGTAAATTCAGAACTACTCATGTAAATTTAGGACTACTCGTGTAAATTCAGAACTACTCGTGTAAATTTGAAAAATTACACACTACTTCGCATAGTTTTTGGGAAATTACATACTATCTCGCATAATTACACACTAGTATAGTATAATTATTTTAGTAATTCTCAAATATTGATAACTATGATACAA
Organism: Phtheirospermum japonicum; assembly: GCA_014905375.1. NCBI lineage: Eukaryota > Viridiplantae > Streptophyta > Magnoliopsida > Lamiales > Orobanchaceae > Phtheirospermum > Phtheirospermum japonicum. Next base: position 468,713 of record BMAC01000907.1, on the reverse strand, counting down.
TTCCTAACACTAGTAAAAATAATGAAAGCTATTATTGTAACAGACAAAATTCCTTGCCACTTAGACATGATTAATAATAATGTAGATATTGTCGTTAGGTGTCGTATTACTGACGTTTATTTTCCTTTAATTTTATAGTATTTTTTGTACTCTCCATTTTCTACAAGAACAAATAAAAACAAAAATATAATCACGGAGAAAAGATATCATTTGTCCCATGATATCCTTAATAGAGTATACGTAAAGCTATTTATAATAGGAAAAAATTACATGATTCGCACCCATATAAAAATAACTAAAATTGGAATCAATAAATGACAATATATATAATAAAGGGAAAATTCCCATATAAATTAGAGAGAGATAAAATTGGGGACGGATGAAAATGAAATGGAAAGAGAGTATGTGCATAATTATATAAGTTAATTAGAGTATTTATGATGTAAGGGTAGTATTGATAATTTAATTGTAAGTTTTAATTAAATAGGAAGTATTTGGACTATATGGGAATAAAAAGAGTCAATGGATTAAATGGTAAATGGGGATTATGTATTTGTATTATATGAGAATTTTTCCTATTTTTTATTTAAAAAAATCGAGGGGAGTAATATCCCCTCGAAAATAACCGAGGGCTTCAAAGTACCCTCGTTTTTTTCCCGAGGGGAAGTTCCTCCCCTCGATTTTTTTGTAATTTTTTTTTATTTTCAAGAAACCGAGGGGGCTAAATTCCCCTCGGAAAAATCGAGGGAACCTTTCGGCCTCGGTTTTTCCGAGGGGATTTTGTGCCCCTCGATTTTTCGTAAATTATATATATATTTTATTTACAAAAAATCTGAGCTCGGTTTTTTCCGAGGGGAAGTTCCTCTCCTCGTTTTTTTTGTAATTTTTTTTATTTTTGATTTTTTTTATTTTCAAGAAACCGAGGGTATTTTCGTCCCCTCGATTTTTTCGAGGGGTATTTTCCGTCGGTAAGATTTTCCTCGAAAATCCTTTGGTATTGTTTTCGTTAATTATGTCGGCAAATATTGGCGTCGTATTTAAAAGGGATTTTACGAGGGGTATTTTTTCCCTCGAAAAAAAGCGAGGGGAAACCTTAATTTTTCCATCACTATTTCCTTATTGTTTAGTAGTGTATACACCATCTAGAATCTCATTAATATTATATTATATATTCAAAGTAAAATATTGAAATGAATTCTACTACTAACACTTTTTAATTTTTATATAACAAAAAATCTATTATAAAATTACTAATCCAACATAAACTAAATTTTCACAAGAAAACTAATAAATTCTCATTTATCATTTTTTTTACTTAAAATAAAAAATTGAGATAGAAACATATCCATTCTTCACCAAAACTTCCGCAATCCTATCTATTTTCTGAAATTCTATCTTCAAGTACACCTGAATCAAATAAATTAGATTTATTGAATTAATAAAAGATTAAATGACTACACACACTATACTAAGCCTACAAAACCCCAGATATACCCGTCCGCCGTATAAATCTCATCAGTTTCCCATCTTCTTCGCCCGCACACATTTCCAGCAGCAATTCAGCTCACACCACTTTCGAGCACATTCCAAAAATGGCGGCGTCAGCTTACTCGACGAGCCTCAAACCCTCGCCGCCGTCAGCCACCATCTCCGGATTTCTCCGCCGCCCCCTCTCCGCCACTTTCGGCGTCAACGCCCTCGCCGCTCGCCGCCACCACGGCGAACCCCGCCGCTTTGTCGTCCTCTCGATGGACGCGAAGCCGACGGTTCTCGTAGCCGAAAAGCTCGGCGAGGCGGGTGTGAACCTTCTTAAAGAGTTCGCGAATGTTGACTGCTCGTATAACCTCAGCCCCGAGGAGCTCTGCACCAAGATCTCGCTCTGCGACGCGCTGATTGTGCGGAGCGGAACTAAAGTGAGCCGCGAGGTGTTCGAGTCGTCGGCTGGTCGGCTTAAAGTCGTTGGAAGAGCCGGCGTGGGGATCGATAACGTGGATCTGGCGGCGGCGACTGAGCACGGGTGTTTGGTGGTGAATGCGCCGACGGCGAATACTGTAGCCGCCGCGGAGCACGGGATCGCTCTCCTGACCGCCATGTCTAGAAACATAGCTCAAGCCGATGCATCTGTTAAAGCTGGTTAGTCTATTGGCATAAATCTCAATGCGTGTTCATATGAACACGCTTTTCAATTAATACGCTTTTAACTTGAATTGATGTCGTCTGAGTAACGATTTTGTGAAGGACTTACCGGAATTTATCTGCTTAGATTTTGTTTTTCAAGGATGATTTAGAAGTAATGTGGTCTTTTTTTTCGTGAAAAATGTATGATTAGGAATGTGGAAAAAATGAATATTAGGATTCTGATGCTGGATCTGGTGTTAGTCTGATTTTTGTGATGTAAAATAATTTTGTATAGCTTTTGGGAAAGTAATGTCTTTTCGACTTCAGGTTAGTTATTCTAATACATTCTTGGAAATGTAGCATTGAGATTTAAAAGCTTTTGGTTTTTTGAAAAGTTCAGTTTTGCTGTTAGATGTGAAACTATAAATTTTTTCTATTTTCTCATTTCCCTTTCCTTGTAATAGCATTTCGAAGAGAGGTGAATTGCTTTAATGTTGTCAAGTGGCACAGTTCTGGTGTGCATTGTGCAAGGATATGTAATGTCATATGTTAGTGCTATAATCACTCACCTAAATATTTTCCACTATTCACACATTTACCCCTAGTAAATTGTAAGCAGGTGACATTCATATGAATAAGACCAATTAATTGATTCCAAAAGGCTAAAACAATTTGAAGTATATTCATTATCTAATCAAAAAGACTATAGGCATGATAAAAGTTTATCATGTAAATTTCTAAATTATGAATATAATGTGTCTTTTTCTTTTTGCATAGATCTCTGTTTGAAGGAAATAAGAACCATGAGAATTCTTACATGTCTAGAGAAATTTCGATCTGCATCTTAGGAACAGAAACATGTAAACTATTGCACAATGCAAAGACGTTTTGATGTTTACCGCTCTAATGTTCTGCGCCATTCAGGTAAATGGCTGAGGAGCAAATATGTTGGAGTGTCTCTTGTTGGAAAGACACTTGCAGTGATGGGCTTCGGGAAGGTCGGATCGGAAGTTGCTAGGCGTGCCAAGGGGCTCGGTATGCATGTGATCGCACACGACCCCTATGCCCCTGCTGACCGTGCCCGTGCAATAGGTGTAGAGCTTGTGAGCTTTGATGAAGCTCTTGCATCTGCCGACTTTATCTCGCTTCACATGCCGCTAACAGCCGCCACATCAAAAGTCCTAAATGATGAGACTTTTGCAAAGATGAAGAAAGGTGTTAGGATCGTTAACGTTGCACGTGGGGGGGTTATTGACGAAGAAGCACTTGTTAAGGCACTTGATGCTGGCATTGTGGCACAGGTTTTTTTCTTCTTCTTAGTAAAATGAAATGAAAAATGTTTTGAGACTTAGGGAGTGTTTGCAAACACTTTAAATATGTGACTTTGAGCTTTTCACTGAAAAAAAAAAAGAAAGTACTCCCTCCTTCCCATGATAATAGTCCTATGGTTAGTTTCACACGGATGGGTAATTTAGTTGAAACATTAAATTTTACCATATTGTTACTTGTACACCCTTGTGTGCCATTAATGCTATGCATAGGCAATTGATATGGACTAATACCAAAATATATTAATGAGAGGCATCTATGTAAATGACAAATGAAGGGTATACTAACCCTGGAAAGGGGACTACATTTTTGGGATGGACGAAAATAGTATACCGGACTATCTTTGGGGGGCGGAGGGAGTAGTTTTTAGTTTTTACAAATGCCAACTTCTGCTTTTAATTCTGTAGAATTTAATTAGGGGTTCTTCATATTTGATTTGCCTCTGGACCTCTGGGTTGACTTTCACACGCCGTAAAACATTTCCACATATTTTTTCTTAATTTTTACTTCTTTAAGCTTCTATTTTCAATCACTACCAACTTATGATTCTCACTACTTTTCAGTTTCCTTTAAAATTAATCACCTCCTCAAAATGCACAAGTATCCATAAACATTCCCTTAAATGGTGTTTATTTGAAGCAAATAACAGGTTTATGAGGTATTCATTAATTCTCTAAAGTAATATTTCAGGCAGCACTTGATGTCTTCACAGAAGAGCCACCTGCAAAGGACAGCAAGTTGGTGCAACATGAGAATGTAACTGCAACTCCACATCTTGGTGCCAGTACGATGGAAGCTCAGGTTTGTAGAATGTTCTCTACTTTGTGTGTGCCTTTTTTGGTTCTCTACTTCTAATGCTCACTCTCACATATGCTGTTTGGATTTATGTCCAGGAGGGTGTGGCCATTGAAATAGCTGAAGCTGTTGTTGGAGCCTTGAAGGGGGAGCTTGCTTCCACTGCTGTCAACGCGCCCATGGTTCCTGCTCAGGTATTTATTTACTATGTGTCTTTAGTGTATCCCCATCGTCTAGAGCTCTCCAAAACTATTTCTGGAACACGCTAGTAGATATTTACAATGGTGCTAATGGTTAATTTTATTTCCCCAAGAATCAATATGAGAGGAGAAAAGATGAGAAACTATATGTACTTCAATAGTCGAGGATTTAGAGTGTGATTGCTTTTTCATTACATTTTTCTTTCTTTCTGATTTTCGAGAAAATAGTGCGAAAAAAATTGTTTCGAATAATGAATAAATTTTGAGGGTAAGATTGGATATAGGATGTCAATGTAATGATGATAGGTAATGCTAATTATTTTTTTCATAGATTAGTGCTGGAAAGTGATTGGTGAATGGAAAAGTAAGAGAGTGAACGGTGTATTTGTGATATGATGAAAATTTTACGAAATTCTTTTACAATCAATCACGCCCGTACTTTTTCATTTCTTTTGCATGAAACCTTATTAAGCATAAATTGTGGAGCTTGAAGTGTCCTAAATTGATGCCAGTGACTTGACACGTATGTAACCATAAACCTTCTGAATCTGAATATAGGCCTCTCATTGTCTGCCCGTATTATTAATATTGTTGGGATGACCATCCTCAGTATTTAGTATGTTAAATTGCGTATGTTGAACTTGACTAAGGTCTAAGCATGGTCTTTTTTTTTTTTCCCCTGAAAAAAAAACCATTCTTTCATTGGTCTTGGGTAGAAATATGTTGTGCTTGAAAATAAATTTATAGCGTGCCTCTTTCTTTCATGTAGCACTTGATCCCTTGTTGTATCTATGTATTAAAAGTGGCTTTTCTTTCCAAGGTTTGCAAAGACCAAAATTAGTTTATAATTTAACTTCCTTACATTTCAGGTTCTCACTGAGCTGAAGCCTTTTGTTGCCCTAGCCGAAAAGCTCGGCCGACTCGCTGTCCAACTTGTAGCAGGTGGGACCGGCGTAAAAAACGTAAAAGTCACATATGCTTCCGCTAGAGCTCCCGACGATCTCGACACGAGGGTCCTCCGTGCCATGATCACAAAGGGTCTCATCGAGCCCATCTCAAGCGTCTTTGTAAATCTAGTCAATGCTGATTTCACCGCCAAGCAGCGTGGGCTCCGCATAACCGAGGAACGGATTTTCCTCGACGGCTCGCCCGAGAGCCCGCTCGAGCTGATCCAAGTCCAGATCGCAAACGTCGAGTCTAAATTCGCAAGCGCCATTTCTGACTCGGGCGAGATTAAAGTGGAAGGCAGGGTTAAAGATGGAATTCCACATCTGACGAGGGTGGGGTCGTTTGAGGTCGACGTGAGCCTGGAAGGGAGTATTATACTGTGCAGGCAAGTCGATCAGCCCGGGATGATTGGGAAAGTGGGGAGCATTTTGTCTGAGGAGAATGTGAATGTGAGTTTTATGAGCGTAGGGAGGATAGCGCCGAGGAAGCAAGCAGTGATGGCGATTGGAGTTGACGAGGAACCGAGCAAGCAGTCGTTGAAGAAGATTGGTGAGATCCCCGCCATCGAGGAATTTGTTTACCTCAAGTTGTAGTTTTTTTCCCCAATTTTGGTGAGTCTGGTTTTTGTACTTGCGGTAGATTTAGCTTTTGGGGAAAAGAATAATCTGGTTGTGCATTTCAATTTTTTTTTTTTTTTAATCTCAGTGAATGTTATTCAAATTTATCAAGTTCTGTGGGTTGGGGTTTAGCCTGTGATCATTATAATTATTGGACGGAAATATAGATAGAGATTATATATGATTACAATCAAATAAGCAGCAAACTAATATAGAAACATGAAAAGCCTGCTTTTTTCTGCCATAAAAATGAAAATTAGATTTTTGTTTAGAATTAAGGTTTGATGGCTTTTGTTCCATAGGAATTATCGGTGCGTGTGCGTACTTGAATCATAGTAATTGTACATTCATATGTTTTTTCGTTTGTGTTTTATAAAGTGGGTTTGCACCAAAATCAACATCTAAATTTCGATTATTATTGTTTAAGTTCGATTTTTCATTTCTCGTTAGTTTTTGATTTGACAAATACTCTTGTGAGATCTAATTCACACGAGACCATTCACATTTTTGTGATATTTTTGTGATTGTGATATGATGCGAACAAAAAAATTGATTTACCTAGAAAAGTGAGTACTGACCTCATATAGATTCAGCGACCCGAGATCTCTAGAAAGCTCTTGTCGACCTGATCAAATTTGCAAAACAAAATCCAGGTCGGATAGTCCCGGCTTAAGCCTTCTGATGCTGAAGATTATTTAGACTTATCCACCAACCAATAAGATTCCTTTATAAGATGAGATAAATCTCCTAATTATACTCAATCTCCATAATGAAATACTTTCATACTAGGATTTTTACTTTCCATAATTGCATAACAACCATAAAAATATATTATTATATTGACGTCCTGCCGGACCTAAAACTTTCTACCCCTTTTGTTACTTTCTTACCATATATATTCAAGTCGATTTTTGATGTCGTATCATGATATTTTAATTATGTTTTGTGGTATTTTTATCCACGATACAATTTGTGATATTTTAATTATTTTTTCTCACAGTGCCGACATCTCTCGGTGAGGGCAACTTACCATACATTGCACCTAGCTGCACAACGCATGATGCGCTCTATGTGTGATGAATATGTACATCATGTGTGATGAATATGATTATTATGTGGTGAATATAATTGTATTGAAAATTTTATTGCATATATGATGAATAAAGATGTTGTGTGTGATGATGCATGTGTTTTGTGTGATGAATATAAATTTTATGTGTGATGTGAATTAATTTATTAGGACAAATGAAAATCGTGTTATAAAATATTATGGATAAATACATATATTATGTGCGATAAATATGAATGTTCTGTGATGAAACAAAACGTTCAATATAAATTTTGAATTAAGAAAAATAAATACTTTTATACTGAAAAATCATATATTTAAAGGCTCTATGAAAAACAAAACAGTTAATTTAAATTTTGAATTAAGAAAATGCATACTTTTACACTGAAAGGTTATACTTAAATGAAATGTTTTTATACAAAAAGATATGCAGTTTTAAAAATATTTTTATGAAAAATATGCATGTTTATTTAAAAAAATAATTGTCTAACGAAATCCTTATGTTTAAATTTAATTAACTTTCTTGACTGTGCACCTGAATGTGGACGGACAAGTTTATTATACAAAATCATCTAACAAGATAATAAACTCCCTTCAGTTTAGTAATATCAATATCTTGTTGGAAAATAAAATTTAAGATTGTTTTCTTAATATACTCTTTATTAATTATATATATTTATTGTTTTATTTTTATTTATAAACATGCAAATTAAATAAGTTCATATAATGAATTTAATATTATAACTACTTGAATCAAAGAAAGTGGACTACAGATATATAAGTCAGTGTCACAATGCAAGTTCATTGGTAAGGTCATTGGTTTCAATAAAGAACTCCCTAATATTTGTGTTACGTCAGATTGTAATACGGATTATGATACACAGATAGAAGTAGTATTTTCTGTAGACAATGAATATACTCCATCTGATTTAAATTAATTATCGTTTTAAAGAATTAATTTTATATAAATTAAATATCATCCTAGAATCTTATACCATTCTATTTCGGCTTATCCCCACTTATTTTAAAAAATATAAATAAAATATGATGGTAAGATAATTAAAAGAAAATAAATGAATATTAATTGACTAAGTTATATTAGTCAAATATTTATATTTTTTAATTATGAACAGAAAATCTAAAATTACTATTAAAAAGAATTGGAGGGAATCATATAACATAAGGGCAATTGTCAAACTCCATAAGAAAATTATTTTTGTCAAATATTCCAAGTAATGATACAAATTATAAAATAGCCAAACCCTATACACACAATTACAAGGTTACACCTTACTAATCTAATATTAATAAAAATAAAATAATAGTAATATTAATAACCACCACCACTGCCGCCGGTGACGATATTTCAAGCAAGATACCTCCATAAACTATAGAGTGGTGACACTTTCATAGCACTAAATGTAAAAGGTGGCAAAAATACTCCATAACTAAGAAAAACACTCAATTTAACCCACAAGTAGCTGGAATTTTGAATTTTCGCCGGGGATTAGTTACGTGACACTTCACTTCACTTTTTTTTTTTGAGAAATTCGGCTAATTTCACCAATTTTGACTTATTTGGAAGAGTCAATGCTGGCTTGGCAAATGTGGGGCCCATTTGGTTTTTGTGGGGGAAAATATAAATGTATAATGGACATATATATAACTAAGGCTAATAAAATGTGTGTGCGCATGCGCGCGGATTAAAAAGTCTAAATATAACTGCCCAAACCAAATCGATGCCATCCCCACCTCATTTCACCAAATCAATTCCCAACCCGTTTTCCCCCCAAATTGAAAATTTTTAAGAACCTGATTTGCAATCTTCCTAAATTGAAAAAGAACCAACTCAACGTCTTATACTACGAGCACGTTGAAGTGCTACTGCAAGGAGCCAGCAGTCATTATGACTGGATGGACCGGCGTAATCTTGGAAGAAAGTTCCGTGCGTGCTTATTATAGAAGGAGGTAAATTTATGATTTGAGTTTAAAGACTCGCTTATCTTATATATAGAAATTGCTTTTACCGATTTGAAATATGGGGTTTCTTGTATTTCACAGATTCAATTTTGTTAAATTGGTGATTTAATTATTGAAATTTATAATATTCCTATTTTTCAAAAAAATGATGTAATTTTATTCCAAGCTTGATTGGAAAGTAAAGTTACAAGCATGGACGAGAAGTTTCAAAGTTGAAGGGAGATGTAGTTAAGATGGAAAATGAATTAGTAGAGATGAGAAATGAGATTTCAATGATGAAAGCTGAAGTTGCAAACAAGGATTGTACTAAGAGAAGGCTTATGAAATTGTTGATTGTGATGTCATTAATTGCAGCCATCTTCTTCAGAATGTGGAGTGTTGCAGCTTGGAAGTCTACTCGTTCGAAGATGCTAGCTTGACATATTGTAATTTCCTTTTTTCCTTTGTAATGGTCCTCTAGAAATGTTTGGTGTAGTAATTATTGTAGCATGAAATGTTGATTGTAGTAATTGATGTAGGTTATTGTAACCTGACTATATTTCCATTATGTTTATTTGTTATTAAAATGTGATATGACTTGACATTAATATTAGGTTAATGTTTGATCAGTTGTTTTTAAAAGTTTTAAGTATTTTCTTTATTAATAAAATACTTGCGCAAACAACTAAAATAGAATGAAAATCAAAGTGCTTTAAAAACTCAATGGAACAATTGTTTTACATAGGAATGAACTGAAGTCACATGGGAAATTGGCAATCTTTTCAAAACCACCAAATAAGAGTTATTAACAAAGCACAAGACAATGCTTGTACTTCTACACCTTCTTAAAAAAACAGTTGTATACAAATGTTTTACATAGCACAAAAATATTTTACAAAAGAAACATATACATAATTAGCCAACACAACTACAAAATAAGGTTTTACATAACACAAAAAAGTTTCACAAAAGAAATATAATCATCATTAACCAACTATTTCTTCTAAAAGTAACATGCTTCCTTGTTGATTTCTTAGATTGAGACCCCTTAGACATCATCAACTGATCATATGTAGGGTCAGGCCTTTGCACATTTTGGTTTGTAGATGATTGAATTGAACTTTTTACACCTACTTTTTATTTAAAAATAAAAGGCTCGTCCACAAGAGAACGGAGCAGTTGTAGGTGGTAAGTTGGCCTCGAGTCGAATCACAAGGAAGACTAATCGGAAGTTATTTCGGTGTTTGATTTTACGAATGAGAAAATAAAACAAATGACTAAACTAAACACGCGATCTAATTTGGTTTGGGAAACTCTAACACCTAATGCGATGAATTAAATAATATCAAAAGCCTTTAAACGATTAAGAAAAGCGAGGGTTCTAGTGCGCCAGAATCATCTCCACGATCAGGGTTGTCAATCCCGATGGCTCTAAATGGCCCTAGGCACTAGAACGATAAATCTAGTCGAAAAACATTAACATAATCAATAGCATAATCTCAACAAGCATGTAAACTCAAGCATCAATGGAATTCAGCGGAACAATTATTATAAGCATTGAAATAACTAAACTAACGAGAATTAACCATTAAACTGCAACAAATGGATGTAAACTAAAAACGGGAAGAACACGATAAACTAAAATGCAAAGAACGGTAAAAGGATTATACTAAATTACGCTACCAAAGTACAACATCAAAATACAACGAAAACCAAAACTAAACTATAAAAGCAATTAAGAGAAGTGCAGAAAACCTATTATCTAGAAAAGAAGCAGTAATCGAACAAGTCTTCAGCAACGAGGAACGACTTGAACGACGAACGGAAGAGAATGACGAAATGATGAACTATAAAACTCGAATATGCGCGTGATCAAAAGAGGGCAAGAACCGAGGGGTCTTTGCAATGTTCCGAACCTTCCCCCATGTTCTAGCCCTCTAAAAATGAATAAAACACCGGTTTTTTATAATTTTTCCTGAGAATAACTGCCAAGACTGTCGTTGCATCGACCGACGCGTGCCGAGCATCAATCGACGCTGGCCGAGGCGTGCGCATCGGCTATGCATGGCGTTGCACGTCGGCAGGGCATTGCGTCGACTGACGCGTTCATGGATCAACGCGACTACAAGTTTCATCGACCTGGGTGTCGGCCGACGCGGGCGTGGTCGATGCTATTGCAAGCTTTTCCTCGGCCAGAGCGTCGACCAGGCGTTGGTTGATGTGGGCGGTCTAGGTGTCGATGCAGCCGATGGCTGCGGGCGCTGGCTGCACGTGTCACGGCTCGTCCTGTCTTCTTCGTCTCGTGCTGAAACACTAAAATAAAGCAAAACTAGAGTATTATTTATAAAATAAGGTAGAAAAATATTAAACACAATACAAAATGAAAAATATAAAAAGGAAGGAAAACGAGAAGAAGATAAACCTAAAAACCCTAAAAGCACACAAAACACGATGAAAAACACACGAAAACCACATACAAAAATGTACAAATCAATGATCCATAAATCAAGTCATCATATTTGGTCTCCATTTGTTCATATGACGTGTTTCACATTTAAAGGAGGCAACAACACTCTTATGCACTAGGGTCTTGAATGAACCAGCTAGAGCACCATTATTCTGGACCATATTAGTCTACAAAAAACAAAAAGATTGGGCAAGGAAAAATGAATAACTTATTATTGAAAAAATTAAAATTCAAAATATTAAAATTTATTATTAAAATTGATGTAAGTCCCTTAAACCTCTGAGCTCCATTAGGTCATGCAGTTTCCAACAATCTCTCTCTCTCTCTCTCTCTCTCTCTCTCTCTCTCTCTCTCTCTCTCTCTCTCTCTCTCTCTCTCTTTCTCCCCATATTTTTAGAGAATTTGATTATTCCTTGGATAAATTCTACACTTCCATTTATTTCCTAATCTTGACTTATCCCTTAAGGTTTACAATCTGGTTACCATATATTCCCTGATTCACTCAAGCAAAGTGATTATACGCTTATTTCCAACTTTCAAAATGCACCTATTGAATCTCTCCCACACATTATTAAGCAACATGTAATATTTTGACACATCAAAAAAAGTGAGACCTACTCCACTGACTTAAAGGTTTACCATTGAACTATTCTGTAGCACCTTGGTCTAACTCTCTCATATTGTTCATTCTCATCCTCCACTCACCAAGTGTAGAAGCCAGTGCAGCAGCCCATGGAGCATATTTGTAAGACAAACCCATGAAGCCTGCCCATAAAGTTATTATAGACATAGCTCATACAGAATATATGGTCGGACTCAAGGTACACATCTTAAAAGGATTGAATAAGCTCTCTCTTCTTGTCAGAGATGAATGTAAAACTATGACCTTCTTCTATCCCTAAATTATTCTTCATGCAGATCAAGAACTATGCCCATGTTTTCCTATAATCTTTACTAACTATGGCATAAGAAAGAGGGACAAGTGAGTTATTGGGATCCACAACTACACAAGGAAGTAACTCCTACCCCCCCCCCCCCCCCCCCCATGTGGCCTACTTATTGACAATCACCCACCATCTAAGAATGGTCCACGATCTACCGGAAAACCCTAAATACATTGAAACAAACATAAAACTCTTTGAATCTATTGTCCCCTTGCTCATCGTGATCAATCACAAGAATCATAGTTGTTGATCCTTCTAAACTCATCTTCACAATCCCACAACCTAATGTATTGAAACTCAGAGCTACCCTGTAATTCCTAAAAATCCATTCTTTTACTTTTGTAGGTCTGATCCCTACTCACATTAACTTGAATCTCATCAATTGTATCTTATCTAAACCCCTTACTACTTCTCTCAAGATCAAGCTTAAATTTATGTAGAAATCTCTAACTCAACCACCTAGATTTCATATTCTTAGCATGAAAGGAAGTTTGACACTCATGACCTGGAATATAAAGGTGGAATCTAAAAGAATGCTGTTTTTTTTTATCTTGATCAAATGTATTTTCCATGGACACTTTTCATTACCACAATTCACATAAACCCTTTACCTCCCACTTCTATAAAATGACAATATCCTCAAAGTCTTAATGGAATGTGAGTTGACAACCTTTCTAAACTCTTTAGTACTACTAAATATCATTCCCAACTCAAACACAAGATCAAAGATAAGGTCAGGATTGAAAAATGGATTTAGGCTTACATCATGTTTCTCATAAGACACCACTCTCATCTAAATGATCCCATTCTCAACAACATCAAAATTAAACTTATTAGAACCAGAATTAGACTCATCACCTAATGAGTCTACACTGTCCATAGCAGTTGATGTATGACATATGTTGTCTACATTTGAATCAAACAAAATGTCATCATCAGTTTCACTACACAATCAAATGTTCCATAAACACTATCCTCTATTGAATTTGCCTCACATAATCCCTCATCTTCATTTATCCCATCTCCCTCATCTTCTCTATAAATCTACCCCAAGCCTAGCGCATTTTTCTCAACAACTATCCTATCTTCTTCAACACCCTGCCCATTTTCATCTATCCCATCTTCCCCTAATCCCACTTATCTCCCTCAACAGCTATAACATCTACGTCAACTCCCTACCAATCTTCATCTATCCCATCTTCCTCTAAACCTTGTTCATCTCCCTCAATACCCTGCCCACTAGGAATAGGTTCCACAAAATATGCAACTCCATACTCATACTAGATGTATGCAACACATCATGATACTTATGCACTGCATCTATTTCACCACACAATTTAATGCGACCTTTACAGAATATGTTCTACCTTCTAGGTAGATGATCAAAATCCTTAAAACTTAACCCTTGCAACTCCATCATTGACATGTGTTTTCTCTCAACATAATCATAAATAATTACCTCACCACCTATGTAATTTACATAGGGAGTGTGTTGAAAGTGACCCCCGAAATGCACAGTGATAGTTATGGTTCCAGTTTATGGATCTGCAATGACATAAACATATTACACATTACAATTTGTAAGAATAAAAAATGATAAACAAATAATCATTTCATTTATTGAAACCCATTTATAAAACTAAACTCCACGTGTTTGAACACTAAAGAACATACGGGTCCATCCATAAAAATGTAATTTATTTTACAGAAAGAGGTCACATGTCTCAAATAAAGATAATTAAACAAACACATGGGGACCATTTCACGGTAAAATAAAAAATGAAACAAAAGCTCATGGGGGACCATTTCAAATATAAATCTGCAACCAAGTTCATATAAAAAATCTAGTGTTTCATAAGGTATAAGAATAATCACAAAAAAACATAAATGTTCCCCATCTAATGCAATAAACACAACTAACACTCGACAAAAACCTTAAAAACATAAAAATGAACAGACTAAATAAAAAACTAATGTCACAAAAATATTTTAAAACGTATGATAGCTAGCCTGATGTCACACCCCACGTGTGAGGACCGGGCCATGGCGGGATGAGCATGTCCCAACGTGCACATGGGAGCTGCACGGGGTGGGAAAATGGTGCAAGGGTGGCACCATGCGTGAAGGGTCTGGAATCTTCCAGAAATGTGCGCGACTTGCTCGAACGGGTTTGGACAGGGAAGATTCATGGGCGGGCTAACCCGGAAGAAGCTGCTTGTTTCACCCAAAAAACCTGTTACCAAAGAAACATCACCTTCGCCTGAAAATCTCCCGACCTGCTGTGCACAAAAACACGTTAGAAAGGACCACCGGGGGTTTTCTGGTGGAAACCTCTCTGATGCTTAAGTCAGTAAGTGTCTTGATCGAAATAAAATAAAAGCAGGAGAAGAATGCTTGAGATTGCATACCTTTCAGCTCTGAGGCTTGGTGTATTTATAGTTTCTCATTGTGGGGCCCTTGCGAGATCCCGGAAATAGAATTCCACGAATCTCGGGCCGTTATTCACAATGGCCAGGTCACCCTTTTGCATCTAAAAAAACCAGACCAGGAAAGTACCAGATCGTTCCCTCTCATTCCGGGAGGGGTCATATCAGGGCAATATGCAGAGTAAGCCAGATCAGGAAATCCCTAGCAGCGTAAACTAGAATCAAGGCAGTACTCAGCCAGGTCTGGTATTCACATCAGGATCATTTTCAGGGCGCACCAATCAGTCCCCCCTTGAAATGGTTGGGGCAAACCTGTACATCTCCAGAGTTTGTTCCAGGGCCGCTAGGGCTCCACTTGGCTTTATAGATTCCTTATCTGTACAAATCCCGAAAAATATGCCTTTTGATCTGGTCGAATCACCATGATTAGTTGTGACGCTTTACCTTCAGAAACGGTTATCATGCCAGACACGTCTCCTCGGGTACTGTACCATTGACAGGTCGACAGCGGTTTCAATCCTCAACAAGTCTCTTCGGTTACTGTTCCACTGAAAGGCATTAAATGCGGGAATCCCATCAAGAATCCGCTTTTCCCTCGAATTCCATTTTTTGAATATCCTTTTCCCTTTTATCCCCGCTGTTTCTTCTTTCTTCCTCACTTTTCACATTCTTCACTACTCAGATGCTCCCGCTTTCTATCTTTCTCTCCAAAATAGCAATTCAGTGTTCTTCTTCAAGTTCATCGTTCTCCGATCATCTTCACCACCAGGTACTTTTCCGATCCTTCTTCTTTTCCAATAATGTCAACATCGCGTCTTCCTCTTCCACCGATTCTGTCACTGTAAACTCCTCCCCATCGACGTCAACTCCTTCTTCGCCGTCATCGTCCTTTGAATATACTCCCTACATTCCGGCCGGCCATATGTATGTTTTATTCTTAATGATAGGACTGTAGAAAATCTGAAGTACCAAGTGCCTGAGGAGTTCTCGTTCGTCAACCTTCGTGGTGGCGTGATGCATACCAGGTGTCGCCGACCACCTAACTTTCTTCGTCGATCAATTTCAGTCGGGGTTGCGCCTTCCGGTAAACCCTCTGATATTGGAGATAGCCCGGCTGTACAAGATTTCGGTGCACCAATTTATTCCGAACTCCTTTAGGATCATCATAAGTTACAACCTGGCCATGCGATATGCCGGCCTTGATCCTACAGCCCAGACCTTCTACCATCTCTTTCAGGTCAAGAGCTCCTCTCCTGGCTACTTTTATCTATGTGCCAGAGCTGGTGCCCACTTCCTTACCGACATCCCTTCCTCCAACAAGTCTTGGAGGAAGAAGTTTTTCTTTGTGCACTGCTCCGGGGATTGGGGCTTCTCTCTTCGGTCCATCGAGCAGTTGCCTGCTCAGCCTCATCTATCCGTGGGAGACAGATCTCCTCGGATACAAAAACTAATCTCAACTTTGAACGAAAATGTTCTCCATCTCTCCCAGCTTCTTCTCCTCTTTGTCTTGGATATTTTCAATGATCGGGAGGAGATGAGTCATTTAACCCCCGAGATTGGTAATGAAACATTTACTGCTCTGGCCTCTCTTAATTCCTTAACTGTCTTCCATCTTTTTTTTTAGAAAATATGATGCAAAAGATAATCGCCACACGTATGAAGGGGGCCGCAGCGGCCCCAGAACAACGACCTTCAGGGTCAGGTCTCCCTCTGGCGGAGGCAGGAGGATCTGACACCTCCAAGGACTCCCCTCAACAAGAGGTGGAGACGATCATCCCCTCCCCCTCTGCTTCTGGGGATAGAAGGACTGCTCCTCCTGCGAAGAGGGCTCGCACTGACCAGGAGGGCACATCCGCCTCTAGGGCCAGGGTGGCCAACCCCAACACTGCCTTGTTTACCAATGCATCAGTCCTGAACTGCTCTGGCCCAATAACAGTTCAATTCATCCAAGGATAATGTCCCAATGATGATCGGCCCACCTTGGAGAAAATATCCGATCCTGAACTCATTGAATCTCTGTGCCAGGATGAGGCCAGGGTAAGTTTCTTTCTTTCGCTTTCCCTTTTTTCCTTTCTTTATATTTTATTAAGTCTCTCCTCCTTTTAGGCGCCGACCAAGAGGTGTATCCTGGTTGCCAGGGCTAGGGGGTCCCTGATGAATGTGGATCTGGCTAAGGAGCACAAGAAACTGCAAGAGAAAGAGAGGAGGGTGTACAATCTATGTAAGGAAAGAGGGTCCAAGCTGAAGAAGGTTGAGCAGGAGCTGGAGGAGGTGCGAAAGGCTGAGAAAAAGGTCCTGGAGATGGCCAGGGCTGAAGCTCGCGACGAGGCTTTGACCGAAGGTTGAAGTCTAGCGGATGAGGCCGTGGCTCGGGTGCGTATGGAGGGAAAGATGGAGTTTCTTAACTTCGAGGAGGGGTTAAGGCTGATTCAATTAACCAGGGAGGTTACTCATCGAGCCTTCCTAGGGTCCAAGGAACTCTACCAAGTGCTTGTCCCAGAGGCCGAGGTGTACTATCACTTTGGCCTGGATGCTCAAGCCAAATGGGCTCAAGATTAGCCCGCTCTTCCCTTTGACCGAAAAGAGCCACTCAAACAGCCGCTTGAGCCCACCTCGTTCTCCTACGTGCCAGAGTAGGATCGCCTGCACAGTCTTGATGCACAAGAGTTCGCGGAGCACATCCTTACGACCTTCCATGCTCCTCCAGTTGTTCCAGAGCTAGCTCAACCAGACCAGGGTCTAGGTTTTTCTCTGACCACGTCTACTCCCTCCCCAACCTTCGCAGGTATGGGTGAGCTAACTAGAGGGGCATCTCCTGGAGCATTTTCGACAGAGGATGCAGAAATCAACTCGCACAGGAGTTGGACGCGGGGATTTAGGCTTAGGCTAGCCTATTTTCATTCTTCTCCTGCTCTTGGTTTTAGATAGATATTTTCTTGTGTTTGCCTGTGTGGTCGATCTATCTCCTGCTCTTCTTGGTTGTAACCGAGAACTTCTGTCATTTTTCTAATAAACTTTTAGGGTTTCCTGATTTTAAGGAAACCCTAGTACTATTAGTCTCTTGATCACGTGCTTTCCTTTTTCTATATATACATGTTTTTTCCTTTTACGCATTTCATTCTCTTTATGGCTTCCTCTTCCTTGCTTGAAGGAATTGATATTGTAAAGAGAAAAAATCTCTCTTTTCGCTAAGAACTTCAAGCTTTCTGACAAACTCTCTGTTCTCCGGGAGAAATTTCTCAAGTGTTCCGACTTCTGGAAAAGAAGAGGCAGAAAAAGCGCATGAATGGGCTGAACTCCGCCAACTCAACCGTCAGCTGGAGAAAAGGTCGACTTGGTCGAGTCAGTAGGCCGGATAACCGCCGTTGTTAGCAAGGCCCATGCTATTTATGGGCGGGCTGATAGGTATCGCCAGCGCCTTCATGAAACCGAGTGTGAGCTGTGGCATGTTCGCCGGATTCTGGCCTCCGACAAGAGGGCATCTTCTTCCCATGGATGATTTTCGAACTTTTTTCTTGATGTATTTCCTGTTGTTTTCATGAGCATTCCTTTTTCTAGTTTCTCGCATGTTTAATTAAACTCGCCAGGTTACGTTTGTAAAGTGGCGTAAGTATCTGTAATTCCGGCCTTGATTTGTAATGAATGGTCTTTTTCTGGGCAAAAAATCTTTGCTGATACTGGCTTCGCATGGTAAACTTCTAGCCGATCTAGGTTGCACTAATAAGTAGGTCAAGAAAATTTGGACATCTGTTCCTTAGCCAATACTAGTTTTCTAACAATCAGGTTAGGAGAATTGGGGCATTTGCCCTTAGCTAATCCTGGCAATTCTGACAATCAGGTCAGGAGAATTGGGGCATCCGCCCTTAGCTAGTCCTGGCAATTCTGATAATCAGTTCAGGAAAATTAGGGCATCCGCCCTTAGCCAGTCCCGGCAATTCTAACAATCAGGTTAGGAAAATTGGGGCATCCGCCCTTAGCCAGTCCTGGAAATTCTGACAATTAGGTCAGGAAATTGGGGCATCCGCCCTTAGCCAGTCCTGATAATTATGACAATCAGGTCAGGAGAATTGGCGCATCCGCCCTTAGCCAGTCCTGGCAATTCCGACAATCAGGTCAGGAAAATTGGGGTATCCACCCTTAGCCAATCCTGGCATTTAAAGACTTTATTAACTATCAGGTCAACCTGCAATAGGAATGTGAATAAACTCAAATCATTTTTATAAATAAGCCTTGCGAAATATCCTTACACGTAGTATTTTCGTAAATTTTATACATTCCATGCTCGGGGTATCCCGACCCCGTCCATTTGTTCTAATTAATAAGCGCTGCCTGCCAAAAATTTTGTGACCCTGAATGGCCCTTGCCACGTGGCGTCCAACTTTCCTTTAACCTTTCACAGGTCAGCCCTGCGTAGGACCAGATCTCCCCCACAAAAATATCTTTTCAAGACCGTCTTGTTATAGGTTGCCCGAACCTGTCCTCTCATGTGTTCCATCCTAATTGCAGCCCGGTCCCTCTTTTCCTCGATTAAATCCAAAGCGTCCCGAACTAACGAGTCATTCTGATCTGTGTCATAACTCTGTATTTGGTGTGTTTCCTGGCTAACCTCCACGAGAATAACAACACCCATACCATACACCAAGCTAAAGGGGGTTTCGCCAGTGCTCTCCTTAGGGTTATTGCGATAAGCCCAAAGGATCGAACTGAGCTCTTCTACCTATTTGCCTCCCAATCTCTCCAATCGTGCTTTAATTCCTTATACTAAAATGCGATTGGTTACCTCGACCCGACCATTCACTTGTGGATGATAAACAAATGTGAAGTGTTGGTCTATTTTCATTTTAGTACACCAAGCTCTGATCCTAGCCCCCATAAACTGTGTGCCGTTATCTGAGATCAGGACCTTAGGAATGCCAAACCGACATACAATGTTTTTCCATATGAAGCCCATCACCGCATCTTCTGTAATTTTTGCCAGAGCTTCAGCTTTTACCCATTTATTGAAGTAGTCGATGGCCACAATCAGGAATTTCTTCTGGGCCGGGGCCGTGGGAAATGGTCCAACCAAGTCTATTCCCCATTTTGTGAAGGGGCAAGGGGAGCTCATCGTCATGAGTTCCTCTGCTGGCCGGTGCGTTATGGGGGACATCCTCTCACATCTGTCACATCTCTTGACAAAGTCCTCAGCCTCTTTCCGCAGCAATGGCCAAAAGTAGCCGACTCTTATTATCTTGCTGGACAGGGTCCTTGCTCCCATGTGATTACCGCAACAACCCTCATGGATTTATTTAAGAAGGTGCACACCCTCTTGTTGGCTTACGCATCGTAAAAGAGGCTGCCCGAATCCTCTCCTAAATAGCTCTCCTTTTATTAAGCAAAATTGGGATGACCTAAGCCTAACTTTTGCTGCTTATTTCTTGCTGTCCGGTAGATCTCCTCTCTCTAAGTACATCTAAATCAGGCAACGCCAGTCTGTCTTCTCTTCCAAGGCGTGTACCTCTTCCTCTCCAAATTCTCGATAGGCCATCAGAAGTGTAATTACCCTTTCCTGGCAATTTATGGCTAAACTGGCAATCTTAGCCAAGTAATCAACTCGATCATTCTCCCCTACTAGCCAGTTCATGAAACTGAGTCAAATATTTTTATAGATGCTCTTCCCTGGTTTCAAGTTCCCCCCCGATCTGTTTACATATGAGTTTCGAATCTACCCGCGCATGTACCCGATCTGCTCCCAGCTCTTATGCCATCTGGATTCCTCTCAGCAAGGCTTCGTACTCTGCTACATTATTAGATAAGGGGAAATTTATGCGTACCGCATATTCCGTAGTTAATCCCTCCGGGTCTATTAGCACTATCCCCGCACCACATCCAAGGTTGCCGACAGAACCGTCAGTGTAACTAGAGCCTGAGCTTTGATTGCCATTCGCGCCTTAAATCAATATCAAACTCACTAAGTTCGATTATCCATTTTACCAAGTGCCCTGAAGCCTCCGACTTATCCATAATATCCTTCAGTGGTAAGTTAGTTCTGACCACCACGCTATGTGAAAGGAAGTAGGGGCGGATTTTGCGAGCCGTTCCGACCAGGGCCAGCATGGCTCTTTCTGCCTCAACATACCGCAACTCGGCATCATGCAAGATCTTACTCTAATAATATACTGGCCTCTACATATTTCCCTCCTCCCTGATCAGGACCGTGCTGACCGCTTGCTTTCCCACAGATAAATATAAAATCAAGGGCTCCCCCTTAACAGGCTTGGTAAGCAAAGACATCTTGACCACGTATTCCTTCAGCTTCTGAAATACGTCTTGGCATTTATCGTCCAACTGGAACGAGGCTCTTTTCCGTAAAGCTTTGAAAATGGCAAGCTATTCTCCGCTGAGCGTGAAACAAACCTGATCATAGCTTCTATTCGTCCAACCAAGCATTGCGTTTCTTTGACATTTCTTGGAGGCTGCATATCCATAATAGCTTTAATCTTCTCCGAGTTTACCTCTATCCCTTTTTCAGTAACCATGTATCCCAGGAATTTTCCATCTCTAATCCTGAACTTGCACTTTTTGGGGTTGAGCTTCATTTTATACTTCCTTAGCATGTCAGAAGTTTCTCTCATGTAACGCCCTGATTTCACTTTAGTCAAAATAGGATTTATATTTAAGAAAAATATGACGAAACCTTGGCATCACAATAAATGTTAAAACCTTTAAACTTTATGCAGCGGACATATATTCATAGGATAAGTAACCAAATCATCATCAAAGGAAATTTATAATTAAAAACACTTCTTTATGTCTAGTTCAACTTTTATTTAAAACAATTAAACAAGTTTATAAACACAAAACCAACATCAAAAGTTTTATTCCTATACTCGTCTCCCATCCGATCGACATCTTCGTTCATACCTGAAAAAAACATCGTTGATTTGGGATGAGCTCAACGTACTCAATAGTTACACCAACATACCTCATGCAAAATTACAAAACTCAGAAATAGCACAATTAACCATAAAATTCATAATTTTAACGTCAAAGATAGTTGACTGCAGCTAAAACGCGGCGGGTTTCCCCGATGACCCTTTTTCCCGGTCATAGGCACTTTAGGTCCTGATTTTAATCATTGGATATAGTACGCTGGGATAAACCCAATGACCCTTTTCCCCGGTCACGGATAACTTTTGCGGTCCACGGCTATATTAATTTATAAACATCGAATTTCATGATATATATTGCACATAGATTTGAGCACGTAGAGTTTAACATAAGACAATTCGGTGGTCCCTACCTCGTAAATATTGTCTTGGAAATTCGATTTGAATGCAAGTGGTTGAATCCTAAGTCCCCTTATTGCTCGTCACCTAATCAATTTGAAAATATACTTAATTAGTATATATATACATATATATATATATATATATATATAGACTTTGAAATATTAATATTAATATTTATTATTTAAAAAAAAACACAAAGATATAATAATAATAATAATAATAATAATAATAATAATAACAATAATAATAATACTAAAATAATAAACTGGACTAAAAAGAAGTTTTATAAAAGTTTTTGGGTCTGGATCGAGGTTTAAATAATTTGGAGGGCTGAATTTAGGCTTGTTGGTAAGCTGTGGGTTTAATCAAAAGGATGGCTGAAGTTGGGGGTTTAATTGCGAAAAGGGCAGAAGTTTTGGGGTAAACATGGAATTTTGTAAAAGTGTCCTGGTATAAAAGGACAGAACCCATCCTTTAGCCTCAGAACCCGTTTCTCTTTTCTTTTCTCCCCAAACAGAAAAATCGGTCAGCACAGTGGGACTCCCCCTTCCTCGATCATCGTCGGTGGCTTAAAGGGCTGCTGGATTGGTGGTGTCTTCTGTCGACAACACCTCACAATGGGGCCAGGTTCGATCGAAGGGTGAAAAACCCTCTTTGTTCCCTTCGAGAATTGACGGTGCCGGTCTGCGGAGAGAAACCGACGAGCGGCGTAGGTGGCAGCGTGGTCGCGGTGATCTCCTCTCCTCCTTCGACTGGATCGCAGCGGCAGTTTGGGATCATGGGTTGCTGGTGGCGATTCGGTCGGTCGCTTCTAGATCGGCGGTGTGGGGTGGCGATCCGAATGGTTCGACGTGGGTCTGGATGGTGGCGATTCGTCGCAGCAAAGTCGGGCTGTGGTTTTGAGAAACGATGGCTTGGCCTGACTCGGCCGATCGATTGGTGGCACGGCGGCAGGCGTGGAGATGGTGGTGATCCGGTGGTGAGGGGTTGATGTGGCTGTAGTGGGCTATTTGGGTTTGGACAGGGGTCCGATTTGGGGCTGGTGTCGGTTTGGGATTGGCCGTGGTTTGGTTGTGGTTGAGTTAGACGGTGGGTTGTGTGCAAGCACCTCGGCGGCAAGGCGTGGAGATGATTTGTCGTCCGTGGTTGTTCGGGCCTGGGGAGAAAAAATATGGCTGCTGTGAGCATTTTGGACGGAGTTTTGGGTGGGTTTTCGAGCCTGGATTTGGGGTTTTGATGGTGTTTCAGCCAAAAACGATCGGGACAGTGGATAATTGGGGTTGGTGGTTGAAATCGGCAGCCGTAAAATTGGATGAAGTATATTTATGTTCTTGAGAGAAAAAAGAGAAATAAAAGTCAGAAAAGAAATGAGTGATTTACCTAATGCGGCCATATACAGAATTTTGTGAAAAGTGGGCAAGATGGGATTTATATTTTATAAACCAAAGATGGTTTTAATTTTGGAAAGTTAGGGCTGAAGTTTAGTGGACTCGGGCTAGTCATTGGGCTCGTTTTTAAAGTTCGAAAAGAAAACGATCCGCTAGACGACTTAAGTTTAAACCAAATAATTTCGTGATCAACCCAATTGACGAATTTAAATTCTTAAATCGAAATAATTTCTTAGGTGACCCAAATGTATTTTTAAATAAATAATTAATTTAAACATTTAATAAATCATAGTAGTTTTAGAAGTCGAAATATATATATATATATATATATATATATATATATATATATATATATATATATTTGGTAACCAAATTTTTAATTCGATTAAATATAATTCGTAGACTATTTAAAACTAAAATTAGAAGTTTGTTTATGGTGACGAGTTTGGGACTAGAATTATATTTTTAATGCATGATAAATAAATAAAAAGAAAAAAAATATGCATTGGATGTATGGTTGTTACAGATCACCCACATGTGAAGCTGCCTTCACACTCTTTACTAACATATCATCTACATAGACTTCCATGTTGAACCCGAGCTGGTCTTTGAACATTTTATCCACTAGCCACTGGTACATGGCACCCGCATTTTTGAGTCCGAACGGCGCGACCACATAGCAATAAGTCCCTTTTGGAGTTATGAAACTGACTCGCTTTTGGTCCTCTTTGGCTAGCTTGATCTGGTGATATCCTTGCGAGGCATCCATCATACTTAGCAGCTCGCAGCCTAATATGGAGTCGACCAGCTGATCTATCCTTGGTAATGGATAATGGTCCTTGGGACAAGCTTTATTGAGATCGCGGAAGTCTATGCACATTCTCCAGTCCTCTTCCATTTTTGGCACCAAGACCGCGTTTGAAAGCCATTCTGGGAATTGTATCTCCCGAATGTACCCAACCCAAAGTAGTTTTTACACCTCTTCCTCGATAATAACTTCCTTTTCTGGCCCAAAGCTACACTTTCTCTGCCCTACTGGTTTTATCGTCGGGCTAATGCTGAGGTGGTGCTCGGCTACCGCTGGGTCTATTCCGACAAGATTCTGGGGAGACCAGGCAAAAATGTTTGCGCTGTTTCTAAGTGAGGCAACTAAATCCACTAACACCTCAGGACTGAGTGTCGTCCCTACGCGGAGGATGCGTCTGTTGTCTCCTGGGACTACTTCAACCGTCATCAAATTCTCCTCTCCCTGAGGCGGGTCAGGTCTGGCGTTGTCCACCTTTAACCTTTTACACCTTCCATCTTCCTTACTGCGCTGAATACTATCCACATATGCACGCCTTGCCGTGTACTGGTCACCATGGACCTCCCCCACCCCGTCCTGGGCAGGGAATTTCAATTTCATATGGTAAACAGAGATTACATCTTGAAATTGGCTCAGCGATAGCATGACATTGTACGAGGAGGGTGCGTCTACAACCAGAAAACATACCGACTTGGTCTGTCTGAATGGGCCATCCCCTAATGTCTCTAGGAGACTTACCGCTCCCAACGATTTCAGGGCTCCTCCTGCGAAGCCAACCAGTGACGTGGTGACTTCTTCCAGATCCAAGTTTAAGATCAGTTGTTGAAAATAGTCATAGAACATGATATCATCTGAACTGCCCGTATCTACAAAGATTCACCTTATGGTATAGTTGGAAATAGTAGATGTGATAACCAGAGCGTCCATGTGAGGGGCCAAGATGCCATTCTCATCCTCCGATCCAAAATATATGCTCAGTCTTGGCATTAACTACCCGACCTCACTTGCTTTTCTTTCCAAGTCCGAGACTCGATCTATGATCTAGACGTGTCACTCGTCTAGATTCCATGAATGATTCACAATATCTAATAAGAAATCAAAGAGCTAAGTCAAAAAGCATAAAATTGAAGAACATGCATGAAATTGAAGAACAAAGCATGAAAATAAAAGAAAGTTTACTTGAATTAAAGGAAAAGAGTAACAAGCGTGAATTAAATTGCATCAAAATAAAATCCAAGGGAGTACTTGAATTCTTCTTAGGCTTACAAACCCAAGGAATTGCTTGAAATTAAAATCTAAGAACTAGAGAGAGGATTCTTATCCAAACCCATGCAAGAGTTGGGAAAAATGAGACATATCTTACAAAAATGAGAGTTGGGTCCTATTTATAATAGGTTTAATTGGGTTTAAAAGGTCCAAAATAGCCTTAGAGGCTTGAAAATCCTAAGTTTGACCAAAATTGACCCGTGTTGACCAAGATGGCTCAAGGTGGCTCGGTGCCGGGCTGGGTCTTGGGCGCAAGGCCGCTGGAGCCTGGGCTGGCATGTTGGTGTGCACTTAGGCAAGGGATTAGGCACCGAAGTAGGCCAATGCTGGGCACTGGAGTAGGCCATGCTGGGCGCTGCTTTAGGCTTGCATTTAGGCGCTGAAGTAGGCCAATGTTGGGCGCTGGAGTAGGCCATGCGTTAGGCACTGGTTTAGGCGTTGTTGGGCGCCATTATGGGCTGCTAGGCGTGAAAATAGACCAGCCTAGGCAAGGATAGGCCACCATTCCAGAAAGTTTGCCCATTTTGGAGCATCTTGGCACCTATTTAGGCATGCGAATAGGCAAGTCTAGGCTTGGATTTTTGGCCTCCATTCCTTAGCTTGAATTCCAATCATTAAGCCACCTATTAAATGAGAATTTTGAATATAAAAAACCCAAGAATTACACCAAACCTCTAATTAATTGAAGCCATTTAACCCAATTAAATACTAAATTAACAAGACAAGTGAAAAATAACAAAACAAGAAAATCCACATAATAACTTAATAAAATTCTATTAAAAATTACTAAAATCAACATGAAACTCTAATTAAAAACACGATAGAAACACCACAATTACATGCAAAACAATCACCCCACACTTATCGGTTTGTTCATCCTCGAACAACGAAAAGAATCGAGAATATACATGTAATGGGAATTATGTAAAAAGAGAAATCCTCGTTGATGTGACCTGAGTAAGCAGACCTGGATTGGGGTAGACCTGGTCTAGGATTACTAAGAAAGTGCCCAGTGGCCTGACCTACTTTACCCCCGTGAGGTCTTGAGCTGACTTTCCAAAAGGAGATCAGGAAAACAGATGGAGATGAGGAAGGAATTACCCTAGCTCGGGATAATCCTGATCTGACCTAAATTCTCGGATGAGATTAAGGTCAAGAGGCCTAGATTTAGGAAAAACATCCTTATCTGATACGAGTCCTCTGAGAATGATTATAGGAGGACAAGCTTATGTGAGACCAGGCAATCTGGATTCCTAGAAGGGAACAAGTAGGACCACTTGTCGTGATTATTTGCATAACGGCTCGAGATTCGCGGATCCTATTTCCAAGATCCCATAAGAGGTCCCCACTGGTAAAAATTATAAATATCTCAGCCCCAAGGCTGAGAGAGGTATGACATTCTTGTGCATTCTTTTCATTGCTTGCTGAAGTACGCAACACGCTTAACTGACTTAAGCATCGGAGAGGTTTCCACCAGAAATCCTCCGGTGGTCCTTTCTAATGCATTTGTGGGTGCAGGTTAGGCTTATTTTCAAGGATATAAAGGGGGATATTTGGTTAGGGTTTGGTTATTTTTCTGGGCGAAACAATTAGCACCGTCTGTGGGAAAATCAAGCCTAAGACGTGAGATAAGGCATAGCTTCAGATGGACTCCGACGGAATTTGGTGGCGGAGATGGGTGGCACGCCAAGCTCTGCCATTCCGATGGGTGCGCCAAACACTGTAGGGCCATCGGCAGCAGCACGGCCAGGCGCAGCGCAACCTCCCCCTAGTGGTTCCGCGCAAGTTGACGGTGGGTTGCTAAATGATACCTTTCTCAGACAATTGTCTGACCTCATCGACAAGGCAGTGGAAGTAGCTTTGGATAGGAAGTTCGCCGATTTCTCGACACCCCCATTAAAGACACCCCTGTCCCAGACAGTCCCGCCACCGGAGACAGAACCACCACGAGTCCAGCGCATGGTCCAGACTCCTCTCCAGGAAGAGGGGGAGAGTCTCTCTGCTTCTGAAAGTGAAACATCGAGCCAAACCGACCCAGACCTCACTGAACAGATGCAAAACTTGCAGAAAGAGGTCATGGAGGTTAATAGAAGGATGGCGAGCGCGGGCACGGTGCCAGTGCGAAGGTGTACCCCGTTCACGGAGGCGGTTATGCATGATGATGTACCGGTTTCTTACCGGTCCATTGGCTTTGAATATAATGGAACAACAGATCCGTGGGATCACTTGAGCCAATTCGAGATTGCGACTACTTTACACAAGTTTTCTGACGCCGTCATGTGCAGGGTCTTCCAAATGACCTTTACAAAATCGGCCCAGCTCTGGTTCAGCCAGTTGCCCACGCGCTCTATAAGTAACTTTGACGAATTCAGCTCGGTATTACTGCACCAATTTACTACCTGNTCAGACGCGGTCATGTGCCGGGTCTTCCCGATGACCTTTATGAAGTCGGTCCAGCTCTGGTTCAGTCAATTGCCTCCGCGCTCTATAAGCAACTTTGACAAATTAAGCTCGGCATTCCTGCACCAATTTACTAGCTGCAAGAAGTAACAGAAAATGCCGCTGGAATTGTTCAGCCCGAAACAAAAGAAAAATGAAAATCTACGTGCATACATTAAGGGATTTACGGATGCAAAACTCGAGGTGTCATCAGCATCTGAGGAGCTCCTGGTTAACGCTTTAGCACATGGGCTTAGGAGAGGAGAATTTTTCTAGTCACTGGTCGTGAAGCCAGCGATGAAATTTAGATAGCTCTTGGAACGAGCTAAAAAATACATTCATTTGGAGGAAGCCTTTAAAATCAAGGAAGAAGGGGAGAAGAAAAGGGACCGACCTGAGAGGGAGGAAAGGGTACCGATGAATAAGTCCAGGCCATATCTGGTAGGGGGAAGACCTTATTTTGACAGATACACACCCCTGGCCACACCCTAGGGAGAGATTTTGCAAGCAATAGAGCGTCACCCTGATCTCAAATGGCCTAAAACTTAATCTTTAAAACCGCAGAAAGAAAGATCTGACCGATTCTGCCGATACCATAACGAATACGGCCATGGAACAGATCAGTGCACTCATTTGAAGGATGAACTAGAAAGAATGGTACAGGCTGGGCACCTCAAGGATTATGTACATATGAGAAGGGAGGAGCCCAGGTCTGACTCACGCAGGCGCGATCGGCCTCAAGGGAGTAAGCATGAGCAAGATAATGGACGAAACAGTGGGAGGCGGAGTGACCAAGCCCAGGTCATACGAGGGGAAATCCTAATGATCACAGGAGGCGAGTGGGATGAACATTCTAGACGAACCCAAAATAGCTATGTTCGAGCTGCAAAGGACCTTGTTAGGAAATCCCGAGAGGTGGGTCAGATAACCCTAAGCCAAAGTATATGTTTCGGATCAAAAGATGATAATGGCATCTTGGCTACTCACATGGACGCCCTGGTCATAACAGCTACTATTGCAAATTACAATGTGAGACGGGTATTTGTTGACACAGGGAACTTGGCTGATATTCTGTTCTATGATTGCTATAGAAAGTTAAAACCAGATGTGGAAATGGAAGAGGTGACGACTTCATTAGTAGGATTTGTAGGAGGAGCTTTGAGAACTATAGAGGCAGTGAGGCTTTTGGTAACATTGGGAGAAGAGCCGTATAGGTTAATTAAGACGGTGCGATTCCTGGTAGTGTGATTAACATGTATTTGTGGTTATTTTTAGTAGTATTTTAGTTTCTTTTTATTAGTGTTTTTGTTATAAGTTTGACTATTTAAGCTTAATTTCGTATATTTAGACTTCCAGCTTATTTTACCGTATTTTGATCTAAATTAATGCAAAATAAGTGATTATTTGATATTTTTCACTTTATAGTTAAGTCACCGGGGGAAGTTCAGTGCATTAGAGATAAAGTACAATGATCGAGAGATGAGGATCAAACTTTTCGGAGAAAATTAGCAAGTTTTGAAGTTAACGGTTAGTCCTAACGGTTACTATAACCGTTAGTCGTTACCGTTAACACTAACCGTTACCCTTAGTCGCGCTGAGGTCATAACCGTTAGTGAAGAACAGGGTGATAAAAAGAGGAGTTAACGATTACTCCTAACGGTTACTATAACCGTTATTCATAACCGTTAATGGGGCCAAGAACCGACTTATCAGACTTGCGGCCCAAGATACGCGATTTCTATATAAACCACCCATTAATCCGAGTTCCAGACGTACTTTCAACCCTAAAAACTTTCCATAGCATAATCCTAGGGTTTGGAGATGGGAAACAACAACAAAAACGTGATGATCGAAGTGCGATCAAGAATCGATGACGAAGAAGGTTTCGAGCCGTTCGACATCGATCAACCGTAGAAGTTCATTCCGCTGCGTTTACTCTTCGGAATAGCCAAAGATATTTCAGTTCCAGTAGCTATAGCAAGTAATCTGAACCTTTTAATTATCTTTCTTAGTTCCAATTATTCATTTTCAAGTTTCGATAATAGTTAGTTTATGTTCYTTTCGTTTCGATTCGTTGAATGTATTTAGTTATTTAATCTTAGTTTATATTCAGTTATTCATGCTATTCGTTGGATGCTTGATGCTCTGATTGGTAGAAGTTCATTCATGCGTTGAATATTCCTAGTTTTCCTAGTTAACCGTTAGTCAAATAGTTAGCAGATTTCGTTAACCGTTAGTTAAACAGTTAGCCGTTTCAGTTAACCGTTAGTAGATGAATTGATTTGTTAGAATTTTAGTTTCTGCAATCTGTTAGTTCTCAGTTTTAAGTTAGTTTCGAATTATTAATTTAAATTATTAATAGATTAATTAAGTAGTTAATTAATTTAGGATTTAGTTAATTAAATTTAGAATTTAAATTTAGTTACGCATTAGATTTATTTTTAGTTTGTTTCTTAGGTCTAGATAAATTAGTTCAATTAGTTTTAAATTTAATAATAGATAATTTAGTTTTAAGTTGGTACTTAAGAATAATTAATTTAGAATTTAAATTTAAAATCTTGATTTTTAACTTAGTAGTTGTTAATTAAAAATTCAAAATAAACCCCAAAAATAATTGAACGACTTGCTTTTGAACAATAATCTTAGTTCCGAATCTTGTTGTCCCTGAGATTCGACTCGAGTCAGCTTTCCACCCTAAAAGTGTCCTCGTGCTCTTGCGAGCAAGCTTGAATGTTTTATTGGGGTGCATAAAAGTTTGGTTCAAAATCTTGGCGCCGTTGCTGGGGAACAGCAAAAAGGAGTCAAAGATTTTTGTTAGTCTATTTAAGTAGTCGTTTATTTGTTTATTTTTTATTTTTGTTTTTGTCGCTTGGTACGTTTGATGTTTTGTTGAGTTTATGCAAGGTAGACGTTCACTTCGCTTCGAACTTGCACCTTTCTTCGACGACATCCATCGAGCGAATCAACCAAGACCAAGACCCGTTTCCAAAAAGGAGAGCATTTCTTCTATTTCTACTGATTTCGAGTGCGACGAAGTTCCGAACAATATGGCAAGGAGAGGAAATCCCATTCCACCTGACCATCCCGATTACGGCTTAGTACAGGCCGTAAATAATGACGTACCCTTACTGCGCACACGGAGACGTAGAGATGAATTCGGAAGCGAACCACAACAATTAAAAGGCCCAATCCAACCAAGAGACTATTGGTTCGAGCAACAGCAACCAAGAGCCCAACGAGCCGAGCAACAGCAAGGCCCAATTCAACAACAACCAAGACACCAAGTAGGACAAGGAATTCAACAACAAGTGGGGAACGGAAACAGAGGTAGAAACCGACCACCCCAGCATCAAAGACAAAGAGGCAGAAATGGAAACCAACGTGGACGAGGAGGTCGAGGAAGAAACGATCATTATGTAGAGGATTTTGTTGATAATTATTTCGAGGAACCACCCCGCCACAATAAATATGTAGAAGACTGGCTCGATAATCAGGAGTATGACGATAGAAGCGAATATGAGGAGATGTATCATAGAGAACGAGAACCGAGGCACGCTGAACTGCCTCGACAGTGAGATTTGGCATGACCAAAGGTGATGCTTTATGGATCCCCTATTTTGCTTGGACCGACTGCTCGAGAGGTGGAAATCAAGCCACACCAAATCAATCTACTTCCAACTTTTTATGGGAATGCTCATGAAGACCCTTTGGCATTCATGCAAAGTTTCATTATTTACGTAGGAGGTTTTCAAACTAATGGACCTCGTAGAGACGAGCTGCAAATGAAATGTTTTCCTTATTGTATGAAGGATAAGGCGAAAGCATGGTTGTTATCTTTGGAGCCAGGATCGTTGACAACTTGGGAGATGATTAGTGCCAAGTTTATTGATGAATATTACTCTGCGCAAACTACAGGGCGACTTTGTAAACAAATTGCCAATTTTGATCATTGGATGGAGAACTGTTTCATGAGACATGGGAGCATTACAAGAGTTATATTACAAGCATGTCCCCATCATAACTATTCTCCCGAGATGGTGAATCAATTCTTCTTTGAAGGTTTGATAAGTAAGAATGAAATTAAGTTAGCAGCTGGAGGAAATTTCGGAGACTTAACTGCAGTCGAGGCGAGACAAGTTCTAGAAAGATATAGTGAAAAGTCTCGACAAACAAGTCCGCGACCCCGAAAGTTGAAGGTGAATGAAGTTTCAATAGCTGATAAGGGAAGTGAGAAAAAGCTTTAAGAAATGATTGAGGAACTTAAAAAGGAGTTGGCAGACGTGAGGAAAAATCAATCGAGTCAATCTGCGAAACAAGTCATTATCATTTGTGCACAATGCGGAGCACCTGTTCATATAAAAAATGAGTGCACAGCTATTTATGAACCAACAGAAGCGGAGGGAGTTAATGCAATCCAAATGTTTCAAAATACACCCCCTCCGGGGAACACGTATAATCCAGGATTGCGTAACCACCCTAATTTTAAATTTGGTCCTGGAAATCCGAACTACGTACCTTTTCTAAAATAAACCGATCCTCAGTACCTAGAACCACCACCACCAAATACAGATCCACCTACACACCACCGCAACCTCAACCTGCCGATCCACTCCTTCTTTGGCAGCAAAACCAAGTAGCCGAAACACTCCACAATAGGGAAAGTATTATGAAAGTCAACACAAAGATAGATGATCTCAGTAAAGTCGTGCTAAATCTTGCCAAGAGTGTGGAAAGAATGGAAAAGGCAGTTTCGCATGATCTTCCCAAGAATATAGAGAGAATGGAAAAGGTGATTGCGCAAGATCTCGCGAGGAATAAGGAGCGAATGGACAGAATAATTGGGCAATTGGCGGATGACATTGCAAG
Organism: Phtheirospermum japonicum; assembly: GCA_014905375.1. Taxonomy (NCBI): domain Eukaryota; kingdom Viridiplantae; phylum Streptophyta; class Magnoliopsida; order Lamiales; family Orobanchaceae; genus Phtheirospermum; species Phtheirospermum japonicum. The sequence goes on along the minus strand of BMAC01000907.1, from coordinate 435,806 downwards.
ATTAAATAAAGAAAAAGACAGGTTCCCAAGTCAAACAGAGTAAGCCTCAGCTATTCATGTGCTGAGAAATAGGAAAGTGGTAGATAACGGTATGGAGAATGATAAGGACAAAGACGAGAAAGAATCCGAAGTTCCAGCATCGACCCAACCTCAAGGAGATACAGCTGAACCAAAGGAACAAACGCATAAAACAAAAATTCCATATGTTCTGGGGCCATTGAAAAGAAAGAATTCTTCTGTAGCAGCTGACGACGTTGGCGATCCCTTGAATGCACCACCAAGGAAATGGTCAGTTTATGATCATTTTCCTTTCCCAAGTCGATTACGTCCAGCAAAAGAAAATAAAAAGTTTATGGAGTTATACAATTTATTGAAGAATGTAAACATTAATCTCCCTTTGCTTGAGGTGATAAAGATGATGCCCGTGTATGTGAAGTTTTTCAAGGAATTGGCATCACGAGAGAGACGCCGAGAGGCTAATCAGTTTATCGCATTAACAAAGGACGTAAGCGCAATATTCAAAAAGCCATTGCCGCCCAAGGAAAAATATCCCGGGAGTTTTTGCATAACTATTTCCCTCGGGAATGGACAAACAGCGAATGGGATGCTTGATCTTGGCACTGGCATAAATCTGATGCCTCACTCTATCTACAAGGAGTTCGACGTAGGTCCGCTGAAGCCGACTACGATGAGACTGCAATTGGCGGATAGATTGATAAGGTTACCCTTGGGTATTGTGGGGGATGTCCTAGTGCAAGTTGATAAGTTGGTAGTACCGGTCGATTTTGTTATTATGGACATTGGTGATGTGCAAAGTGCAAATCAAGAACACACCATTTTATTGGGACGACCTTTTATGTCTACTACCCACGCGTTGATAGATGTAAACAAGGGGAGGATTTCAATGTCCGTCTTAGGCGAAATGGTGACGTTTTCACTTCAAGATATTTACAACACTCCTTCACCGTTTATGCAAGACTAGTGTTCTTTCGTTGATCCAATCGATTCTTGTGTCCATGACCTCCAAAGCATTTCCGCTATAGATAACTTTGACGATGGGGACGATGAAGAGCATCTGAGTGGGGAGGAATTAATCGAGCTACTAGGAATCGACATACGTGATGTTATTGAAGAATTTAATGATGAAGTGGTTGTGAAGTATAAGGCACCAAAAATCGAACCAAAAGTGGAGTTGAGTCCACAACGAGATCGTTCGATGTATGAGTTAAAGAAGGAGATGAAGCCACCATAAAATCGTTCGAAGTACGTTTCGCTCGATCCCTACAAAAATTTTAAACGTACAAGGAACATGAGCGAGAAGGATGATAACGATTGGACGAAGAAGAAGAAAGAGTCGAAGGAGGCCAAAAATAAGAGTTTTAAGTGCAAGCAGTTTGAGATTGGTCAACAAGTGTTGTATAATCATAAGCGTAAGTTCGATCCAAGGCCAATCTGAATTCAGTATGGAGTGGACCATTTTTGATACAAGAGATGGATGAGTATGGAGTTGCCACTCTATACGATGAGCGTGACAAGTCGAATTTCCAAGTCCACAAGCATCACCTTTGGCCTTATAACGAGAAATATATGATGAGTCGAGATAGAAGTAAGAAGGGGTTCGTGGACCCACCACAAGCTGGAAATTGATCAAGCAAACATGTGTCGAGCTGTCGACGTTAAACAAGCGCTTCTTGGGAGGCAACTCAAGCGTTCGTTAGTTTTCTTTTTCTTTTCTTTAATTTTCTTTTGATGTTTATTTTATTTTATTTCTGTCTTTTTATTGTGTAAATTTTCGTGGTACGTTTATGTGTTCGTTAATGTGCAGAAATTTTGAAAACTCGTTAAACAAGACATTTAGCGGTTACATAGCGGTAATAGCTACCGCTAAATCAGACTATTAACAATCACCGCTACCGCTAGCCGCATCAACAAGGGGTAACGATACATACTAACGATAGGTAGAAACCGCTAATATCTACCGTTAGTTGGAAAAGGAGGCAGATTTTTGACCTTAAAATAGAGAACGTAGCGGTATGGTTAACGGTAACAACTAACCGCTACGTGTTGCCGCTATTCGCGCCTGCCGCCCAATTTTTAAGAAATTCATTTTCACCAACCGAGATCGCAATCCGACCCAATTTTGCCACAGTCCGGCAACCTTTTGATGAGCTGCAATCCAGCCATTTCCGACATTGAGCCGAAATCCGGCCGTTTCAAATCCCGAACGATGTGCCACCAGGCACTTGAACGACGCAATTGCTTACAATCATTTCTTTTACTTTTCGTTTTCTTTTTCTTAAATTTTTTTTTGAAATTATTCAAAATTCCAAAAATATTAGTTAGTTTGCTTTTATTATTTGTTTTTTAGGTTTTTCTTATTCAAGATATCCAATCACGAGTTCAATACGAGGAATTATTGCACGAGTGCTTTTGGAGAAGCTCAACTATCGATTTTTCAGGGATGTTTTCTTATCTTCCTTGCGCTTATTTTCTTTATATTTATGGCAACTAGGAGTTTGTCACATTTTTTAGGGGGGATGGTTGAGTTGTGATTTATAATTGAAAATTGTGCAAAATTTAAAAATTTCGTGAGTTTGTCTTAGCTAATATTTTACGTGATTGATTGCTATTTCTGCGCTGAATTGTGTTTGTATGGCTTGCCTGTCGAAGTTAACTATGTTAGATTTGAGGTTTTTGTCTTTTGAGCGTGCATAAGTGCATAAATTTTTCAAAATTTTTATATATTGTAAAATAGTACTTGAACGCAATTGATTTCACAAAACCTTAAAAGCAGCGTCAATTCAAAACTTTTTCATGCAAAAAGCCTGTGAGTAGCCTGAGTGAATTATCATCTTTGCATGTGCTTGAATAAGTTTCAGTCTTGATATTTCTTTGATACCGCTGTGTGTAGTGGACTTTGAAAATGAGGTTAAGGCACATATAAAACCCTATTCCGACCATGTACATATATTTTTAGCCACTATAAATTCCGAATGAGCCCCTCACAGCCAAATAATCCATGCCTTTAGCCAATGAGTGATTTTATATTAAGTCAACCCCTACTATCCCATTAAAAGCATGGGGTAGGAGTTCATATTTTATTGGTTATTAGTGTTTTGGACATTTTATTAGGAATTTATGATTTTATATTTTTTATAATTAAGGACCACCATCCGAAAAAAAAAAAGATGGTGAGTCTTGTTGAATCATGTTGAGTAATTGCCTACGCGCTTAATTTAAAGTTTGAGTTTATTTTATTTTATGAAGCCTAATGTATAAAAGGCATGAGTTGTGTAGAAGCATATTATAAGCTTCAACGTTGATTAAGTGGTTTGAGCTTCAAGTCGGTTTAGAGTTACGAGTRGAGGAATAGCCTATGGCTATGTTATGAGTGATTAGTGAGGTTTTTCTTTTTTTTTTTTGAACGAGGTGAAGCAAATTGCTTCGTGATTAGAATAAGTTTGGTGAGTTATTGATCACGTTAGATCGTGAGTTACACGACTTAAATATTTCATACCCGTCCAAAGAGCCTCCATTACAACCCGAAAAGACCTTTTCTGATTCTTTGTTGATAACACACTTAATTTGCGGTTGAGAAGAGATTGATTTTCAGTGCTTATTTATTCTACTTGTAACTGTATGATTTGAGTGTATATACTTCCCATGCAGCAACTGCTTGAGTGCTTTGAGTGATCACCCCTATATATTTCCCTTTGAGAGGATGCATGAATTTGTTTTTGAAGCGATAATGTAATAAGGGTGGAGTGTTTGACGTTGCGTGACTAGTGTCTATACTTTCAAAATTATGTATGTAGCAACGCACGACTCATTACTCGAACTTATTTTCATTCTAAGTTACACTTTGAACTTAACGTCTGTTCGAGGACGAACAAACAATTAAAGCATGGGGTAGTTGATTAACATGTATTTGTGGTTATTTTTAGTAGTATTTTAGTTTCCTTTTATTAGTGTTTTTGGTATAAGTTGGACTATTTAAGCTTAGTTTCGTATATTTAGACTTCCAGCTTATTTTACCGTATTTTGATCTAAATTGATGCAAAATAAGTGATTATTTGATATTTTTCACTTTACAGCTAAGTCACCGGGGGAAGTTCAGCGCATTAGAGATAAAGTACAATGATCAAGAGATGAGGATCGAACTTTCCGGCGAAAAGTAGCAAGTTTTGAAGTTAACGGTTAGTCCTAATGATTACTATAACCGTTAGTCATTACCGTTAACACTAACCGTTAATAAACCCTTAGCCGCGCCGAGGTCATAACTGTTAGTGAAGAACAGGGTGATAAAAAGAGGAGTTAACGATTACTTCTAACGGTTACTATAACTGTTAGCCATAACTGTTAACGGGGCCCATAACCGACTTATCAGACTTGCGCCCCAAGATACGCGATTTCTATATAAACCACCCATTAATCCGAATTTCAGACGTACTTTCAACCCTAAAAACTTTCCATAGCATAATCCTAGGGTTTGGAGATGGGAAATAACAACAAAAATGTGAGGATCAAAGTGCGACCAAGAATCGACGACGAAGAAGGTTTCGAGCCGTTCGATGTCGATCAACCGTAGAAGTTCGTTCCGCTGCGTTTACTCTTCGAAATAGCCGAAGATATTTCAGTTCCAGTAGCTATAGCAAGTAATCTGAACCTTTTAATTAGTTTTCTTAGTTTCAATATTTCATTTTCAAGTTTTGATAATAGTTAGTTTATGTTCGTTTCGTTTGGATTCGCTGAACGTATTTAGTTATTTAATCTTAGTTTATATTCAGTTATTCATGCTATTCGTTGGATGTTTGATGATCTGATTGGTAGAAGTTCATTCATGCGTTGAATATTCATAGTTCTCATAGTTAACCGTTACTGTTAACCGTTAGTCAAACAGTTAGCAGATTTCGTTAACCGTTAGTTAAACAGTTAGCCGTTTCAGTTAACCATTGTAATTCAGTTTTCATAACCGTTAGTAGATGAATTGGTTTGTTATAATTTTAGTTTCTGCAATCTGTTAGTTCTCAGTTTTAAGTTAGTTTCGAATTATTAATTTAAATAATTAATAGATTAATTAAGTAGTTAATTAATTTAGGCTTTAGTTAATTAAATTTAGAATTTAAATTTAGTTACGCATTAGATTTATTTTTAGTTTGTTTCTTAGGTCTAGATAAATTAGTTCAATTAGTTTTAAATTTAATAATAGATAATTTAGTTTTAAGTTGGTACTTTAGAATAATTAATTTAGAATTTAAATTTAAAGTCTTGATTTTTAATTTAGTAGTTGTTAATTAAAAATTCAAAATAAACCCCAAAAATAATTGGACGACTTGCTTTTGAACAATAATCTTAATTCTGAATCTTGTTGTTCCTGAGATTCAACTCGAGTCAGCTTTCCACCCTACAAGTGTTCTCTTACTCTTGCGAGCATGCTTGAATGTTTTATTGGGGTGCATAAAAGTTTGGTTCATAGTGGATACACCATCTTCGTACAATGTTATGCTGGGACGACCATCCCTGAGCCAATTCCAGGTGGTGATCTCGGTGTACCATATGAAGTTGAAGCTCCCTGCTCAGGATGGAACAGGTGAGGTTAAGGGTGATCAGTATGCGTCCAGACAAGTGTACGTCGAGTGTATCCGACGTAATGAAGAGGAAAGACGAAATAAGAGAGCCAGAATGGAGAACACGACGCCAGAGCTGGCTCAGCGAGAGGAGGTGTTGATGATGGTAGAGGTGGTCCCAGGGGATGATAGTAGAGTTGTGAGAGTGGGAACGACCGTGAGCCCAGAAATTCTGGTAGACCTGGTCCAATTTTTGAGAAACAATGCTGACATTTTTGCTTTGTCTCCTCAAGATCTGGTGGGGATAGACCCAGCAGTCGTCGAGCACCGCCTCAATATCAGCCCTGTAGAAAAGCCAATTAAACAGAGGAAGCATGACTTTGACCTGAAAAGGAGACAATCAACGAAGCTGAAGTTGAAATATTGTTGAAAGCTAAGCACATTTAAGAAATATAATTCCATGAAGGCCTTTCCAACGCGGTGTTGGTCCCCCAAACCCCGGAAGATTGGCGTATGTGTATATATTTTCGGGAACTCAATTGTGACTGCCCTAAGGACCATTTACCCGTTGCCAAGGATAGACCAATTGGTTGACTCCACGTCTGGTTATGAGCTGTTAAGCATGATGGCGGTTTGCCGCCAACTCTGAATGAGGACGGCTTTCGTCAGTACTTCGAAGCTTACGGCATGGTAACTGACGTTGTAATAATGTACGACCAGCAGACGAATCGCCCTCGCGGGTTCGGTTTCATCTCGTTCGATTCCGAGGAGGCAGTTGATAGGGTTCTACACAAGACATTCCATGATCTAAGCGGTAAGCAGGTCGAAGTGAAGCGGGCCACTCCTAAAGATTCCAATTCCAGCGGCGATGGGGCCCGGTCTGGGAGCGATCAGGGTTACGTGTGCTCTATTGGTAACTCGAACTCATACGATGGCCGAATGGAATCGAGTAGATACACGCACTCGCAAACTAACGGTCAGGGTGGGTATCCGTCTTATGCTTCGTCTGGGTACAATATGCCGGGTTATGGGTATGGGCCCACCAATAATGTAATGGGATATGGATATGGGAATTACGGTGTTCCCACTTATGTTCTGGGTGGCTTTTGCAGTTGCCGTACCTTTTTTTATTTTCCTAGCGCGTAATAAGTCATATTTAAGGAATAGAGATAGCTCATTTTATCTTTTTTTTTCTTTCTTATTTTCTTGCTGTAGTTTCTTAAATCTGGTTTGCTTATAGCTTGGTTGCTTATTTGGAGTCGTTGCCTTTTATTTTATTTGGTTATGTTTGAGATAATAGTAGCTTGTGTTAAACTTTATGTGAGTTAATTAATTGTTTCAGTTGAATTCTACATTGTGCCTTTTCACTTGGAACTGTAACCTTTTCTCTTTTTTTCTCGCCTGCGATGGCTATGCTATTTTAAAAACTATTAAAGGAATTGTTGCAGTTCCCAGTTTCTACCAGTGTTAATCTCTTCTTGTTTTTTGGATAATGTATTTTATGCGCATCATATTGCTTTCATGGACGTTTTAGTATGTTTTTGTTGAATTTATAATTTTCGCTTCTATTTTCTTTACTTGTATACTTTTCCCTTGAAGAACTGTAGTTAATTTTGTGGATATGTTTTTAATCATGCATTTATTTTGTATCTTTCGAATATTTAAGGGACTAATTTCTGTGTTTTGTACCTGTTTCTTATACAGGCTATTTACACAGTGGATTTCCAGTCGCTCGATCTTTATATACCTCCTGGCTTATTTACACATTGGATTTCCAGTGGCTAATTTCTTCAAGCAATCTCCTTCCTTCAACACCTCTAGCCAAGTAATTTCTATTTATTTTGTCGTGATACATTTTAATTGATTTTTACATGTCGTCTATGTTTTTTTTACCTCCGATTTTTTTTTTTGCAGTTCTCAAGTCAAGAACCAGGTGTCACTCATGTCTTGGTGACTGGAGGTGCTGGATACATAAGTTCATGAACTTATGTAAAAAAGAATAGGAAAGCCCTAGCCCTGATTAAATTATGCAAGATAATCTTGGTCATTTACAGTGGTTAAAGGGACATCTTTATAATTAATTTGATGCAAGGATAAAATCGTGCTTGATTACTTTGTTATAAGTGAATAGAGCTATACCTGACTTTGAATTTCCTTTCATTTCAGGTTTGATTTGATCTATTTAATTCTTGACAAGGCTGATGAAGAGACCGATAGGCGCCTTGCAAAGCACATTGTGGCGTTACACTTTGATGATCCTGAAGTTTGAATCTTCTCTCTCTCTCTAAATCTAATTATGGATTGAGAAAGATTCATGTTTTAATATCTCAATATTGCCTTTTGTTCACAGAATTCTGAGCAAAATGTCATCAACCTGCCGACTTTAACTGCTTATATAATTTATGCACGTTAACGTATTCATCCACAGTTATCAGATGAGGCTGCTGAGGAGTTGACTAGGGGATACGTAGAGATGAGAAGAAGAGGAAATTTTCCGGGAAGCAGCAAAAAGGTTATATAATATTATGTCAGCTTTTTATGATTGCACATGTTTTAGTCAATTTGGATATTCAGACTATTTGCTGTTGTAAGGGGATTGTTTTTTTTTTTTTTCATGACAGATCATAACTACAACTCCAAGGCAAATTGAAAGTTTGATACGCCTTAGTGAGGCCCTGGCTCGAATTCGTTTCTCAGAAGTGGTTGGTTTAGCTCTCTCTCTCTGGTGACCCTGATGTCAATTTTGCGTAATCTGATGATTTATAAGGATTATATACTTGCACATGCAGGTTGAAAAGTGGGATGTGACCGAGGCTTTTAGACTTCTTGAGGTAGCGATGCAACAATCTGCAACAGACCATTCAACTTGTATTCTTTTGTTCCCAATAACTTTTTTTTTTCTGTTCAAAATGTATAATTTTAAATGGTAATTGTTTTATTTTTTACTATTAGGTCAATCCACATGAAACGGAAGGGATGAATATTTGGAATGCAAAAGATAGGGGCTAAGAGAATACCGGAACACGTTCGATGTCACAAGTAGACTGATTTGGAAAAGGCAAAAGCAACTCTTATGCTTGCGACATTGCCAAAATCTTTACCTTGTAGGGATAAGTAAGTACGGTTTTTTGGGGTTTTAATTATTACGACAGATTAATCTTATACTTCCATCTTATGGAATGTTACTTTGCACAGGGAAATGCATGAGATAACCACATATATTAAAGGTGACATATGTGATGAGAAATGTTTGGGACGATGCCTTTACGTTCACGGTGTTCCTGGAACCGGCAAGGTGAAATATTATTGTGTTTTGTTAATATTCAATTTTTTTGTCAGGTCAATATAACTTGTTTTCTATCTGCAACAAATTGTAGACAATGAGTGTACTTGCTGTGATGAGGAGTTTGAAGTCGGAGGTTGATGCCAAAAGCATAAGGCCTTATAGCTTTAATTTTTACTGAACATATATAATTGGGATATGTATCTTGACAGTTTATTTTATGAGATTCCAATTTATGCAACATAACACAAAGACATCAAGGACTAAATGAATCAATTAGGGTGTTTAACTCAAAATAAAAATTTTATATATGGTTTATTTTTACTGAGAGTATTAGTTTTTTATAATTGTATTTGTATTTAATTTATATTTTCATTTCTTTTTTTTAATTTTTTTTACTACTTTCTAGAAGGTATTTTCCAGAACCGTCGTAAATTGTCTGTTCTGGAAAACAGACTTTCTAGAAGGTATTTTACAAAAACTGCCGTAAGAATGCTGCGCATTCTACGGCGGTTTCCAAAACCGCCGTTAAATGTCCTTCCAGAACCGCCGTTAATTTCGACTTTTTTACGGCGGTTTTAAAAATTGCCGTAAAAATTTACGGGCGATCGATTTAACGACGCGTTCAAAAATCACCGTTAAAAGCCCAAAAACCGCCGTTAATTAGGCAGTTTTGCAGGAGTGAATTATTCGTTTTCAAGTTTTGATAATAGTTAGTTTATGTTCGTTTTCGTTTGGACTCGCCGAACATATTTAGTTATTTAATCTTAGTTTATATTCAGTTATTCATGCTATTCGTTGGATGTTTGATGATCTGATTGGTAGAAGTTCATTCATGCGTTGAATATTCATAGTTCTCATAGTTAACCGTTACTGTTAACCGTTAGTCAAACAGTTAGCAGATTTCGTTAACCGTTAGTTAAACAGTTAGCCGTTTCAGTTAACCATTGTAATTCAGTTTTCATAACCGTTAGTAGATGAATTGGTTTGTTATAATTTTAGTTTCTGCAATCTGTTAGTTCTCAGTTTTAAGTTAGTTTCGAATTATTAATTTAAATAATTAATAGATTAATTAAGTAGTTAATTAATTTAGGCTTTAGTTAATTAAATTTAGAATTTAAATTTAGTTACGCATTAGATTTATTTTTAGTTTGTTTCTTAGGTCTAGATAAATTAGTTCAATTAGTTTTAAATTTAATAATAGATAATTTAGTTTTAAGTTGGTACTTTAGAATAATTAATTTAGAATTTAAATTTAAAGTCTTGATTTTTAATTTAGTAGTTGTTAATTAAAAATTCAAAATAAACCCCAAAAATAATTGGACGACTTGCTTTTGAACAATAATCTTAATTCTGAATCTTGTTGTTCCTGAGATTCAACTCGAGTCAGCTTTCCACCCTACAAGTGTRCTCTTACTCTTGCGAGCATGCTTGAATGTTTTATTGGGGTGCATAAAAGTTTGGTTCATAGTGGATACACCATCTTCGTACAATGTTATGCTGGGACGACCATCCCTGAGCCAATTCCAGGTGGTGATCTCGGTGTACCATATGAAGTTGAAGCTCCCTGCTCAGGATGGAACAGGTGAGGTTAAGGGTGATCAGTATGCGTCCAGACAAGTGTACGTCGAGTGTATCCGACGTAATGAAGAGGAAAGACGAAATAAGAGAGCCAGAATGGAGAACACGACGCCAGAGCTGGCTCAGCGAGAGGAGGTGTTGATGATGGTAGAGGTGGTCCCAGGGGATGATAGTAGAGTTGTGAGAGTGGGAACGACCGTGAGCCCAGAAATTCTGGTAGACCTGGTCCAATTTTTGAGAAACAATGCTGACATTTTTGCTTTGTCTCCTCAAGATCTGGTGGGGATAGACCCAGCAGTCGTCGAGCACCGCCTCAATATCAGCCCTGTAGAAAAGCCAATTAAACAGAGGAAGCATGACTTTGGCCTGAAAAGGAGACAATCATCGAAGCTGAAGTTGAAATATTGTTGAAAGCTAAGCACATTTAAGAAATATAATTCCATGAAGGCCTTTCCAACGCGGTGTTGGTCCCCCAAACCCGGGAAGATTGGCGTATGTGTATATATTCTCGGGAACTCAATTGTGCCTGCCCTAAGGACCATTACCCATTGCCAAGGATAGACCAATTGGTTGACTCTACGTGTTGTTGTGAGCTGTTAAGCATGATGGACGCCTCGCAAGGGTACCATCAGATCAAGCTAGCTGAGGAGGACTGGAAGCGGGTCAGTTTTATAACCACAAAGGGGACCTATTGCTATGTGGTCATGCCGTTTGGGCTCAAGAATGCGGGCGCCACATATCAGCGATTGGTGGATAAGATGATTAAAGCTCAGCTGGGAAGGAACATGGAGGCATACGTCGACGACATGTTAGTCAAGAGGGTGAAGGCAGCCTCGCATGTGAACGATCTAAGGTATTTGACACCTTGAGATGATACAGGATGAAGCTCAACCCCAAAAAGTGCGCATTTGGGGTAAGAGCTGGGAAATTCCTGGGGTATATGGTTACAGAAAAGGGAATAGAGGCCAACCCAGAGAAGGTAAGAGCCATCATGGACATGCAGGACCCAAAGAATGTCAAGGAGATGCAGTGCTTGGAGGACCGAATTAACGCTCTGAGCAGGTTTGTCTCGCGCTCAGTTGAGAAAAGCCTACCATTCTTCAAGGCCTTGCATAAAAAAGCTCGGTTTTAGTGGAATGAGGAGTTTCAAGAGGTGTTCCGGATGTTGAAGGAGCACCTGGCTAGCATGTCGTTGCTCACTAAGCCAGTTCAGGGTGAACCTTTAATCCTATACTTGTCTGTCGGGCAGCAGTCTGTGAGCTCGGTCTTGCTCAGAGAGGAAGGCAAAATTTAGAGGCCGGTATATTATTGGAGCAAAGTGCTGCATGATGCTGAAGTCCGATATGTGGAGGTGGAGCGAACAATGCTAGCCCTGGTCGGGATAGCACGTAAGTTGCGCCCTTATTTTCTCTCACACAGCATAGTAGTGCGGACCAACCTACCATTGAAAGCCATCATGGATAAGCCAGAGGCCTCAGGATGACTGGTTAAATAGTTAATTGAACTTAGTGAGTTTGATATTACTTTTGAAGCAAGGACAACCATTAAAGCCCAGACATTGGCTAATTTTATGCAAGAAATGACCAGCTCTCCCGAGGACAAGAAGGAATGGCAATTTATATAGATGGGTCGGTAGGAAGCCTAGGCTGTGGTGCGAGCATAGTTCTGACTGACCCGACAGGTGTTACCACTAAGTACGCAATACGGATGAATTATCCCTTGTGTAATAACGCAGCAGAGTATGAAGCTCTTTTGAGAGGAATTCAGATGGCAAAGGATTTGGGGGCAGAGCAGGTATGCGCAAGAGTGGATTCGCAGCTCGTATGTAGGTAGATTAATGGAGAATTTGAGACAAGAGACGAGCATATGCAAAAATACCTAGTCCAGTTTCAGGAGTTAGCTAGTGCCATTGGGACTCTAACTATCCTCCAGATCCCCAGAGAAGAAAACACGAGAGCGGATTACTTAGCTAAAGTGGCTAGTTTAGTAGTGGATTGTCAGGAAAGAACGATCACTCTGTTAATGGCACATCAGGATTTCAGAGAAGAGAAAGTATCCTTAGTGGATGAAGGAGAAGATTGGCGCTCTCCTATCAAAGCATATCTAGAGAAAGGAGAGCTGCCGGAGAGAAAGAGAGAAGCAATGAAATCAAGGATCAGGTCATCCCGGTTTGCTTGATTAAGGGAAAACTGTTTCGAAGGGGGTTTAGGCAGCCCCTTTTACGGTGCCTAAGCTCAGGGGAGGGCACCCATGTCCTTAAAGAAATCCATGAGGGATACCGTGGCAATCACATGGGTGCCAGAGCCTTGTCAAGCAAGATCTTGAGAGCAGGCTACTTTTGGCCACAACTGAGGAAGGAGGCAGAGGATTTTGTTCGGGCATGTGATAAGTGTCAGAAGAACTCACCCTTGATACACAGGCCTGCGGAGGAGCTCATGACAATGAGCTCTCCTTGCCCGTTTGCCAAATGGGGGATAGACCTGGTAGGACCATTCTCCACAGCCCCCGCCCAAAAGAAGTTCCTGATTGTGGCCATCGATTATTTCAGCAAGTGGGTGGAGGCTGAAGCTTTGGCAAAAATTACAGAGGATGCGGTAATGGGCTTTTTGTGGAAAAACATAGTCTGTCGATTTGGCATCTCTATGATTTTAATCTCAGATAATGGCACTCAGTTCATGGGGGCCAGAATCAGAGCTTGGTGTGCTCAGATGAAATCGATCAACATTTCACATCTGTTTACCACCCGCAAGCCAATGGCCAAGTTGAAGTGACCAATCTCATTCTCGTACAAGGAATCAAAGCACGCTTAGAGAGGTCAGGAGGCAAGTGGGTAGAGGAGCTCAGTTCAATCCTGTGGGCGTACAGGACTAATCCCAAGGAGAGCACTGGAGAAACGCCATTCAGTCTGGTTTATGGCATGGATGCTCTGGTCCCTGCGGAGATCAGTATGGAAACCCATAGAGTTCAGAACTTTGCTGAGGAGAAAAATGAGCTATTGATACAGGATGCCCTGGATTTAGTAGAGGAAAAGAGGGAAAGAGCTTCCGTCATAATGGAGCACATTAGGGGGCGAGTCAAAGCAGCCTATGATAAGTCTATAATCAAAGGACATTTCCAAGTGGGAGACTTAGTCCTTCGCATTTATGATTTAGGGAAAGAAAAAGGAAAGCTGGATGCTACCTGGCAAGGGCCTTTCAAAGTTACAAAAATCCTACAGGGTAAAGCGTATGAGTTGGAACAATTAAATGGGGTCAAACTACCACGAGCCTGGAACATAGCTAACTTGCGAAAATATTATGTATGAGAAACAGCCAAATATTTATAACAATCCTGTTTCACATGTCTTTACTTTGTACAGGTTTTAACACCTAGATTGGCTAAGGGCGGATGCCCATAAAATTCCTGACCTGGTTGTCAGTATTATAACCCCAGGATTGGCTAAGGGTGGATGCCTATAAAATTCCTAACCTGATTGTCAGTTTAAAATTTTAACGATAGGATTGGCTAAGGGCGGACGTCCATAAAATTCCTGACCTGGTTGTCAGTTTAAAATTTTAACGCCAGGACTGGCTAAGGGCGGACGGCCATAAAATTCCTAACCTGACTGTCAGTTTAAAATTTTAACGCCAGGATTGGTTAAGGGCGGATGCCCATGAAATTCTTGACCTGATTGTAAGTATTATAATGCTAGGATTGGTTAAGGGTGGATGCCCATAAAATTCCTGACCTAATTGTCAGTTTAAAATTTTAATGCCAGGATTGGCTAAGGGCGGATGCCCATAAGATTCCTGACCTGATTGTCAGTATTATAATGCCAGGATTGACTAAGGGCGGATGCCCATAAAATTCCTGACCTGATTTTCAGTTTAAAACTTTATCGCCAGGATTGGCTAAGGGCGGATGCCTATAAAATTCCTGACCTTATTGTCAGTTTAACTTTTAACGCCAGGATTGGCTAAGGGCAGATGCCCATGAAATTCCTGACCTGATTCTCAGTATTATAACTCCAGGAAGGCGTACGCCCATGAAATTCCTGAGCTGATTGTCAATTTGAAATTTTCACGCTAGGATTGACTAAGGGATGGATGTCCTAATTTTCCTGACCTGATGGTCGGAAAAAGGTAGGCTTGGCCAAGGGCTGAGGCCACAATTTTCTTGGTTCGATTGACAAACAAGCCTGGAATTAGCTAGATATCGATTAGAATATCATGAGTACTCAACAAAAGATTCTTGCTCAAAAACATCCATCGCAAAAATTCTGGAAATACATCAAAAGAGAAATACATATGCCTTCTTATAAAAATGGAAAATTGGGGAGTTTGATTACAAGTGCAACAAGAAGCAGAAAAATAAGATTCAAAAGAAAGCCCAAAAAATTCATCCATGAGAAGCAGGAGCTCTCCTGTCAGAAGCTAGAATCCGGCGAACACGCCATAGCTCACGCTCTGTTTCATTGAAACGTTGGCGGTACCTATAAGCTCGCTCGGAAATAACATGAGCCTCGCTAGCGGCGATGGTCGGTCGGCTTACTAACTCCGTCAGATCCGCTTTTTCCTCCTCTAGTTGGCGATTAAGCTGGCAAAGTTCAACCCACTCTCGTTTGTAGTGGCATTTTTTCTGCCTTTTCCTCTCTAGGAGTAGGCACATGTGGGAGATTTTTTCTCGGAGGGCTAGCATCTTATCAGTAAGTTTGAAGTTTTCAGCAAATAGTGAAAGGTTTTTCCGCCTTACAGTATCAAGCTCCTCAAGCAGGGAAAGAGAAGCCATGATGAAATTGAAAGACATAAATTATAAATGCGCGTATATAAAGAAAAGAGGAGAACGTGCCATTACGAATAATAGTACTAGGGTTTCTGTGAAACCAGGAAACCCTAAAATATAAAAAGTCGCTACATGATAAATTCATTTAACAGACAAGAGATGCATAAAATAACAGATCAGCCACACAGGCAAAAAACAAACAGATCTGTCTAAGAGAAAGGGCAACACTAGCAGAGCTAATCCTAAATCCCGGCGTCTAACTCCTCCGCGAGCTGCTCTACAACATCCTCTACCAAAGCACCAGGAGAAGCCCCTCCTGGAAGCTCACCCAGACCGATGAAGGTTGGGGAGGGAGTAGAAGTGGTTAAGGCAAGAGCCAGGCTTGGATCTGGCTGAGCTGGTTCTGGAGAAGTTGGGGGAGCATTGAAGGCTACGAGAATGTGCCAGCAAACTCGTGGGTGTCAAGTCTGTGTAGCCAGTCTTGCTCGGGAGAATAGCAGAAGGATGTGGGCTCAGGTGGCTGTTTCAAAGGCTCCGCGCGATCAAAAGGAAGCGTTCGAGTCGTTGAATGCATGTCTATGTTGATCCGAGCATATACACTTACCTTTTGAAAAACACGAGCGAATGAGTGCACCATTATATATATTTCCCTTTTGTGAGGACGCATTTCTTTTGATTTCAAGGTGAAAAGGTAACACGAGCTTAGCTTAAGAGTTTTCGACAAAAGTGTTTATATTTGTAAAACTATATTGTATGCACAACATGACTCTTTGATCTAGCTAATTTCATGCTTATGTGGTTTTGATTCTTTTGTTTATTCGAGGACGAACAAACCAATAAAGTATGGGGTGGTTGACTCGCACGTATTTGTCACGATTTTTAGTATATTTGCCTAGTGTTTTAGTTAGATTTGTTTTTATTTTGGGTATAAGTTGGATTGATTGAGCATATTTTTGTATTTATGTATCTCCGACTTATTTTACCACATTTATGTTTATTTTAGGTATTTTGAAGTTTTTCGGTGTTAAGGTGGATGAATGTGGGCCCGCGAGTGGAGTTTCAAAGAAATTGGACCCTAATTTGGTATATTACAGCTGACACGGGGTCTGTCATCCACACTGGGTTACCCAGTGTCAAAACTCAGTGTTAGAAAATTTGGCAGAATGATCCATCCGATCGGACTGGGAGACCATCCGATCGGACAAAAGCGTTACAAACTCGGATTTTGTGGAGATTTTCAGTTACGGAAGGGCTATTTGATGGCTACAAAAGGCCAAGAACTCAGCCACCTTCAGAGATGAAAAACACCATCCATAATCCATTCGGGAACCAATAATCCCTCGTCCGGTTCATGACAAACCGGGTCGAGAAGACATTCTCGAACCTCTTGGGGATGGCAACCCATGAGCGTTCTTGAATCGTTCTTCATTTTATCTTCCTTTTTCCAGATTTAAACTTTAGATTTTCTGATTTTGGAGATTATAGATCATTAATCGTTGCTCGGATGTTGGACGTAGACTAGTGTTGATTCGTGCGATTCTTAGTTTGAACATTGGCAATTTCCATTTCGATTAGTAAGCTTTCGATTTTCCTCTTGTTTTACTATTCCAGTTGATGTTTCTCTTGAATATGTGTTGGATTGTGATGCTCTTATGATTGGTAGTTAAGTCTTACGTTGAATTATTGCACTTGATGGCGATGCTCTTGTGTTCAGCTTTATTATAATTGTTCATGGATATTAGTTGTTCACTATTGTTACTTTCTTGTTCAATCATGATTAATTCTTGTCTTGGGATTGCGATATTGGATTTATCGATGTTTGGTAGTTAGAATTTACGGGTCTAGTGCTTGGAATCATTTAGAACCATCGCTTGGAATTGTCGGGCGTTTAATCTACACGTTGGGATTGACAACCCCAACTCGTAGACTAAGTGTTCGATAAAATACCCAAGTGGTCGTGGAGACGATTCCAAAGCCCTAGACCCCCATTTTATTAATCATTTAAAAAGGTTTTCAATTTCGTTTTAGAATTTGTTGTTAAAACTCTTTATAAACTTTAATTAAAGTTCTTGCATAGAGATTGACGCCCTCTTTGCAAGAATAGTTTTAAATCGCTAGTAGCATAAATCTTATTTTTTCGTTTTAGTTATTACGATTCTCATACCAAAACCCTTTTGTCCGAGTGTTTAGATTATCTTTTTATTATTTTCTCATTCGTATAAACAAACACAAGAATAACTTCCGATTAGTCTTCCTCGAGAGATCGACTCGAGTTAACTTGCCAGTCTACAAGTGACCCCATTCTCTTGCGGGCGAACTTAAACCCTTTCAAACGTAGACGCGTATTTGTTAACCGGAATTTAATTTTGAAAGGAACACAAAAGTTTGGCTCAGGTGGTGGAAGAGGTAGTGGGGGAGAGAGAGAAGAGATGACGGTCGGGGAGACGAAGGAGTACGTCGACCCATTTTAGGACGATCACATTTGGGTGGTCGACTACTCCCTCTTCCGACCACCGAAGCAAGCCCGCGCTCTTGATAGTTCGACCTTCCGGCTTGCCCGACGTGCCCGCCTTGGTGATTCTTGTCACCCGTGTGTCAACTCGAGACACCAAGGCGTGGCACGATCGCCACCTCTTCTTGGATCCCGGATAGCATCAATTGTATAAATCGTCGAGCTATAGACGTTAAGTAGCACTTATTGGGAGGCAACCCAAATTGTAAAAAAAATTAATAAATAAAATCAAAAAAATAGAAAATTAAAAAAAAAACTTTTTATTTGTATTTTGTTTTTGCAACCCCCCATTTGGTTTGTTTCTTGTAGGTTGCTTGCCTCAACTCCCGGAGAGGACTTATGCACGACCACATCACCACAAGCTCGGAGATAGGGGCGTTTCCTTTTCCCTTACACTTTTTACCGCATCTTTTTAGCTTAATATGCAATGAGGACATTGCTAGGTTCTAAGTGTGGGGTGGTGTTTAGAGTTCGCCTTAAGCTTTTAAGATTGTTTGCATGCTTGCTTGTGCTAATTTGAGTAACGTGTGTGTTATTTTTGCTTGGATCCTTGGCGAAGTGACGCAATTTTGATGATTTGGTTAGTGAGTTTAGATTGTCGATCGGATTTAGTGTACTTAGGTAATTTGACTCATTGGGAACTTTGTTCGGCTTTAGCTTCGTGCTATCCTTGAGCTCTTATAGAACCAGTGCCTCAACTAGCCTCGTCGTCGAACACTCTCTATAGGATTTTTGTTTTGCATTTTGGATCAATTGCACCATGTGCTTGATCGAAAACATTGTAAGTTGCTGAGCCGAATTTTTGTGTTCCTTTCAAAATTAAATTCCGGTTAACAAGTACGCGTCTACGTTTTGAAAGGGTTTTAGTTCGCCTGCAAGAGAACGGGATCACTTGTAGACTGGTGAGTCAACTCGGGTCGATCTTTCGAGGAATGGGAATCGGATTTAACGATGTTTATTATACTACTATCACAATTTTATCTAAGAACACACGAACACATGGGGTTTTGGAAACGTTTCATTTCAACAACTTAAAATAAAAGAAAACGGACTCTTCTTGTCTCGAGGGCGTCAACCTCTCGACAAGTTATAAGAAAAGCGACTATCGTAATTCAAACGACTATATATAATTCCAATGATTGCAAATAACGATTACGGCTATCAATCGAATCACTAACAATTCTATCGCAATGCAGCATACTAAATCATTTCAAATACCAAACAAGTTCTGAAATAATTCAAGTACTTAAGATGCTTCAAGAGAGTAGCTAAATCAATCACAACTTGATAATTAATCCAAAACAATTGTTCAACAAATATCAATACCCAACACACGATAGCAAAACTACGAATAACCAATACTCTAACTAGTGATCAACGAAACATCATCAAACATGTTCTCAAACCATTCATAACAAATTCCAAATCAAACTTCTTCAAAAACATCATATCATAAGGCGAGTTTAGAGATTACTAATCGTTGAACTAGATTCAACGAGTGATGATGATGATCCACAAATTACTCTGAATTAAAAGGCGTAGAGTCCTCGGGCTTGTCACGAACCCAGCACCTTAGCCACAAATGAGAATTGCTGCAAATTGAACCTTGATACGGCGTTGCACAAATTTATCTAGAGGTATGAGAGATGTGTCAAATCTCTCAACCTTTGAGTGTTCTTTGTGTATCTATCTCTCTCTTCCAGCCTCCGGGACTGAATATCTCGAACCCTAGCCGCCTCTGCCATTTTAAACATATTTGCAGCCGTTTCGTAACTGAAAATTCCCAGAAATCTGCATTCGTAACGCTCTTGTCCGACCGGTCATACCCCTTGTCCGATCGGACGAAAGCTACTGTACTCGGGTCCGCTCGGTGCGCCAGCTTTTCGGTCGGTGTGCATATTAACAGTTACACCGATCGGTATACATGAGTTGTCCGATCAGTGTGTGTCCTTTTGGGCTACTTGTGAGTGTCTCTCCTTCAATCTTCGTACTTTGAATCTACCGGACACTCTAGTTATATGAGAAAATCACATAATTATTCTCGTTTGGACCAAATATTGATCAATAGGTCGGAAGATTAAGTAAAGAGATGAAAAATGCAAAATGATGCAATTCAACTCATTCTTAACCCGAAAAAGAAAATAAAAAGACTAAAATAAGACTCAATTATGTAAAGATTCGTAACAAAAACGTACGAATCAACCACCCCATGCTTAATTGGTTTGTTCATCCTCGAACAAACGAAAGAATCAAAATCAAAAGAAGTGACAAAGGTAAGAGTTCAAAGTCATGTTGTGCATATGGTTTAGTTTTGCAATTATAAACACTTTTGTCCTCTCAAAGGGGAATATATAATGGTGCACTCATTCGCTCGTGTTTTCCAAAAGGTAAGTATATACGCTCGGATCAACATAGACATGCATTCAACGACTCGTAAAAATCAAAGACTCGTACATCGCATATGTGTGCACATTTAATCAAGAATCGAATTAGGACTTTCTAGGGTCGTAATGTAGGCTCTTTGGTAAGGTATGTCATATATAAAGGTGTGTGGCTAATTTGTCAACAAACGCAATCAATAACTCACTCAATCTAAAATTTTAAGCATAGAGCATAATTTTGCTCCTCATTCTCCCCAAAGAACCATATACCATTATTTTTAACCTTTTAAAGCTAAGGCTATTTCTAACCCCAAAACCCGGATATTTGCCTTTATAATAAGGCTTTATTTTTAACATCTAGATGCTCTTATGAATTTAAGCACCCTTAATTCCATATTTTTTTTTATAGTAGCATCCCACTGATTTCCACCTTGCAATCCTCATATCTCAATAAACCAATGATAAATAAACTCTCATCTCACACACTTAAATGAAATAAGAGTTACAAATAAGCTCATGGCTAATAAAGAGACAGAATAAAGGCTCAAAGGGGCTCATTAGGGATTTTTAGTGGTTTTTATTTTATGAATAAAGCCAAAAACAGGTTTTATATGTGCCTATCGTCATTTTCAACACCAAATGTACACATGCAACTTTAGAGTCTTCTCAAAATACTTATCGAATCAAAGCCTGAAATGTTGATAAACACACAAGGCTTCTTACAAGGTTTAATTCAAACTTTTGAAAATGAGGTGATTGAGCTTTAAGAGTTTTGCAAAATTGGTAACGACAAAGTGTTGTTTTAAATACATATAAGTAGTTTTTGAAAACTTTGCACTTAGAACAAGCTCAAAAGACTCAAAACCTTATACCACATAACAAATGATTCCGACAGGCATGCCAATACAAACACAATTAACCAAGGGAAATATTCAACAAAGTTGAAGTAAATGGTTGACCATTGTTATGTTACGAATTTGTGACTATGTTACTCAAAAATGGTTCAACTTAAGCATGTATGGACTCAAAACGATCACTCGGGAACTGTGCATAGTCCGACCGGTCATAGAACCACACCGACCGGACTGTGGTCCAGTGAGTTCTGACCGATCGGTTGCCTATGTATTACCGATCGGACGGCCTGTCCCCTCCCCCTGTCAAGAAAAAAATAGCAATATCCTGGTTGCTATAACACGAACATGAATTATAGGGAATAGAAAAATGTCAATAACCCAACCCATGCAAATGAATAAACCACGAGTTAACCGATGTCATCACCATGCAAACATAAAAGAAAATAATGTTACAAAAACCCGAATAAATGTCAAATATCCTAGAAAGCGATAAAAGTGAGATAGAGTGGTGATACAGTTGGGGCATGGGCTCGCCTACTGGTCCATGTCATCTGGGGGTGGAGGTGGATAGCGTTTCTCGAAACGGGAAAGACGCTCGTCAATTTGAATGAAGTGTTGATGATTTGCCTCAACGCTTCCGGACAATTGATCAAGATGCTGAGAAGTTTCTGCCCAGCTGTTGCCCAAATTCGTCAACATGCTCCAGAAGTAACGAGCCTCCTCTCGAGCTTCCTCCCTTGCTGCCCAAGCATCCTGTCGAGCGTTCCTCACGTGCTCCTCTTGGTGGATGTGCAATTCCCCCATTTGAGCAAACATACGCGCTTGAAAGTCCTCCTGCTGCTGCCACTGCTCGTCGGACAAATAAACTCCACCTCCATAGTCATCATTCTCGTAAGTATGGGAACCAGTGTTCCCATTCCCTCCATTGCCCTCGTTCATAGTCTCATCCCCATCATCCTCCTCATTCTCCTCGTCATTATCATCCTCATCGTCGTTATCATTCTCATCGTCGGCGTCGTCAATGTCGGAATTCTCGACTAACTCGGCTTGCTTTTTGTCGTTGATCATCATGAACGTCGGAATAGCAACGCTCCGTCCGTTACTCATTCGGCTGTCGACTATCATCCCCACACTAGGGTAAACGATGTCGTCTTCAGAAGGATCGCAGTCGTGGTGCCATGCGAGCTCCGTGATGAAGGCTCCCAGAGTGAGCTTCGCTCCGTTTTCTTCTCCCTTACTTGTTGGACGTTCTTGATAGCGGCGATCAAGAGTGGATAGATTCTCGCGTTGACGAGATTGTATGCAATCCATAATGCTTTCAACTCGGAGGAAGAAATTCTCGTGGCGTCCTCTTTGCCCAAGAACACTTGCATGAAAAACTTATACGTAAGATACACGGCGTTGGATCGTAAGGATGTCAAGTTGAAACGGCACCCGGGTTTCGGTGGTGCTCCTGAAAGTTTATCCCACCAATCATTCTTGTTGTAATCGTCGATTTCAAAACCCGGTCTCGGAATTTTCTTGCTATCAACCCCAAAGATTTCATCGAGGTCACCAATCTATGTGTGGAATGTTTGGTTCCGGAAACGACACTCGAAACTCCTATCGGCTAATTTTTGAAACGTCGTGAAGAACTCGAGCATAAGAGTTCGATACCCATGTTGGTGGTCACCGGCCCACTTCCTTAGTTGTAGGGCGTCGATGCCCTTGAGGAATTTTTCCGCCGTTTTATCCCCACCGTCGGCCTCCTCCTCCCAAAACTCGAGGCTGGTGAAACGGGGTTGGTAGATATCCCGTTTAATGAGGGATTTGTAAAGTGTGACCTCGCGTTCGTCTTTGAGGTCGAAGGGGGATAACTCTCCTCGGGTGTTGCTCGGGACACGGCTCGATGTCTTTCCACGTTTTGGTCGAGATGACGATGCCATGGCGGGTATGAACTCTCACAATAAACAACTGAGTTCTCATAGACCTTTCGTCGAACACGTGATGTACGCCTTAAGAACTCAACAATTTCAAGCCAATTTTGAACAAACCTAACTCCAATTCAAGACAACACCTGCAATCCCAACTCCCAAACAGTTCAATATAGTTGAGTTATAGCCATTATACCTCGAGTTATTCGTTTTAGAGACGTTGTGGAAAGCTTGGTGCGATTTGGGCGATTGGTGCTTGATTCCAAAAATCTCCGGCCAGAAACAATTGGGTTTGTTTAAGTCACCGATCGGATACGTTGTTGGCCTTGAATTTTCGAGTGGTGAAGTCGCAAGTGCGAATTTCGTGTTGTTGCTCTGCAAGGGAAAGAAGTTTTGAGTTTGGGGTTGAAACAATTTCGTCTGAAATAACAGACTTTTTATAAACTGGACCGTCGTCCGATCGGTGTATGCTGTGGTCCGATCGGACTGGAGTCCAGTGGGCTCTGCCCGATCGGTCTGGACCCTTGACCGACCGGACTGTGGTCCAGTGAGTCTTGACCGATCGGTTGAGGTGTTTTGACCGGCCAGTCTGCACTGTTCTCCATTTTTTTTATATATATATATAACATTTATGTATTGCGATGCCCTGCAAGAATTTAAAATCGAGAATCAAATAAGAGCAATACAATTCATAAAATATTTATTTATTAAATAATTCGAGCAAATTGGCTCGTTTATTCAAGACAAACACTTTAAACCCCCCCAAACATCATTAATTCATAAAGATAAACTCTCGCAGTCTCTAGCCTATTTGACTACTTAGGCGATGGAACATCTTTATAAGCCAGGTTGTACAAATCCCTCACATCTTCCTCAAGCTCAATGATTCTCCGATTGAGTCGCATTATCTCGGCTTCCGCTTTGTCCAGGATGTCGTGGAGACGCTCAATGTTCTTGACATAAATAAGTTCTTCAGTCATGCAATCATGGAGGTCCAGTTGTAGCTTATGGACTTTTTGGTGATATTCCTCCGCCTCTTCTTCAAGTTTTTCGATCATGTCTTCGTGCTTTTTCCTTGGCACCCACCCATAAGCATTGTTTTTGTGGTGATTCATGTTGTCTCGGTTGGTGCTTGCAGAGATGAAAGAAGAGAAAGGAATTTTGGTGTGGGATCAAGAGTCCAGGGTTGTGGGTTTATATAGGATTTTGTAACATCCATACATCCAATGCATATTTATTTAATTATTTATTTATCATCATGCATTAAATAAATATATATATTATATATATATATATATATATATATATATATATATATATATATATATAATATATATTATATATAATATAATTCTAGTCCCAAGCTCGTCGACATAAACAAATTCCTATTTTAAGTTTTAATAATATAAGAATTCTATTTAAAAGAGATTATAGTTCATTTTCAAATAAAATTATATTATCAACTTCTAAGAAATTAGTATAATTATTTAGTAATTTATATTTATTTATTTAAATTACTTTTGAGTCGTGTATGAAATAATTCCGATTTCTAAAATTATTATAATTTATTTATATTATAGTTATTTAATACTTTAAAAATACTATTGGATCGTTCTCTTTTCGGACTTCAAAAACGAGCCAATGATTAGCCCGAGTCCACTAAGTCTTAGCCCTAGCCTTTCCAAAAATAAATTCATCCTTGGTTTATAAATCAAATTCCATCTTTTTCTCTACAGCCCGTTTTCATAATCATCTCCAACATTCACAAAAGTTTTCAACTTTTCTTCACATTACTGCAAGACGGCCGTGAGCAAAGGTAAGGGCCAACTCTTTTTTTTGTTTTCTAATTTTTTTCAAAGAGACTAATCCCAAACCATCACCATTTCTAACATCATAAATCGCCAACATCTCGGCGATTCCCAGCCAAATACCCCAATATCAGCATCCATCGTTGTCA
>BMAC01000907.1:371616-401669 GCA_014905375.1 Phtheirospermum japonicum | reverse complement strand
AATTATGAATTCTATGGTTAATTGTGCTATTTGTGAGTTGTAAAATTTTGGTTGCCAATTTGGTTGTGAGTTATCAATTTCCACTGTTGGTAATTTGGTTGCTTATATTATGAATATTTCCGCTGCGTAATTCTTGAACGTTTTTAAAATGTAAATCTTTTAAATTAAAATCATGAAAGATAGACATTTATTGTGATGCCAAGATTTCTCCATTTAATTATTTAAAAATATAAATTATTTTTCGGCTAAAGTGAAATCGGGGCGTTACAGATTTGAAGAGGTAGGTTAGGGGATTCTCATAATCAAATTAAATCAAGAGTAAGGGAAAGAAGATATTCACTTAATCAAAATAAAATAATCCCCCCAAATTAAAGATCCTCCTTACCTTAAAAGATATTGTCAGAATATCTTACCCACTTGGCCTCCCTTGCATGATAAATACCTTCCTGAAATAGTTTTCCGTACGGACCGTCTGATCGGTGTCAACTTTTGTCCGATCGCTTACCCCTACTTGGAGTTGTCCGACCAGTGGACACTAGGTCACCGACCGGTCAGTTCTGGAAACTCGAAATTCGCACATTCAACTAGCCGTAGCACCTGCAAATACTCTACCCAACGAATAACTACAAATATATACATTAAAGTAGAAAAATATACAAGAAGAGCTTGGGTTACCTCCCAAGAAGTGCAGCATTTAACGTCTTATGCTTGATGATACCTCAGACGTGCGTCAACTCTTGAGGTGGATCATTGAGAATCACTACTTCGTGATCTTTCTGCGAGATAGGTCCCCCATGATACCTTTTCACACGATGGCCATTGACTTGGAAAGTGGAGTTGCTCTTTTCATCAAGCAAAGTCACGGCTCCATATTCGTTTATGTCGGTAATCAAGAACGGACCGCTCCATTTTGATCTCAATTTCCCAGGGAATAGTTTGAAGCGAGAGTTGAAGAGCAAAGCTAACTTACCGACTTCCAAGCTTTTGGGGACAAGTTTTTTATCATGTGTTTCCTTCATTTGCTGTTTGCTCGTCCATGCTGTTTCATATGAGTCGTTACGAATCTCTTCCAATTCGCTTAGCTCAAGCTTCCTATACCCTCCGGCCTCATCCAAATAAAGGTTCAATGTTCGAATTGCCCACTCCGCCCGATGCTCCAATTCGACGGGTAGGTGGCATGCTTTTCCATAAACCAACCGAAATGGGCTCATGCCCAACACCGTTTTGTAGGCTGTACGGTAAGCCCACAGTGCATCAATTAGCTTCGATGCCCAGTCCTTACAGTTCGGTTTGACGGTTTTCTCTAAGATACCCTTGATCTGCCGGTTGATCGTCTCTACTTGTCCTGAGGTTTGTGGATGATAAGGGGTTGCCAACTTGTGACGTACCCCGTACTTGTTCATCAGTCAATTAAAGGCCCTATTGCAGAAGTGGCTCCCCCCGTCGCTTATAATCGCTCTCGGCATTCCGAATCGGCTAAAAATGTTCTCCTGAATGAATTTGAGGACGATCTCGGAGTTAGATCTCCTTGTGGGAATTGCCTCCACGCATTTCGACACGTAATCGACTCCTACGAGTATGTACTCGTAATCTCCACTCCTCGGAAAAGGACCCATGAAGTCGATGCCCCAAATATCGAAGATCTCGATCACTTGATTGGGCACCAATGGCAACTCGTCCTTTTTTCCTATTGTTCCCGAACATTGGCACCTATCGCATGTTTTGCAGTATTGAAAGGCATCGGCGAAAAGTGAGGGCCAGTAAAATCCGGCTTGGAGGACTTTGAAGGCCGTTTTCTGGCTTCCGAAATGTCTTCCCTCATCATGACAAAATTTTAGCACGCCTATCTTCTCTTCATTCGGTATGCATCTCCTAAAAAGCCCATCCTTGCAACGTTTGTAGAGGTAAGGATCGTCCTAAAAGAAACTCCTGCATTTGAACAAAAATCTCTTTCTTTCTTGCGAAGAAAGATGGTTAGGGATAATCTTACAAGCAAGGAAATTTACAAAATCAGCATACCATGGTTCGTTTATTTCTTTGACGGCATGTGCACTTTCGTAAGGGAACACATCATCCACAAACTCGAATTTATTTGGCTCTCCTTACACTAGCATACGGGACAGGTGATCGGAAACTACATTCTCGCTCCCTTTTCTGTCCTTAATTTTGACGTCGAATTCTTGCAAGAGAATAATCCAACGAATCAATCGTGGCTTGCTTTGCCTTTTGGCGAATAAATGATGAAGTGCTGCATGATCAGTGTGTACGATGACTTTGGAACCGACGATGTAAGAACAGAACTTATCCAGTGAGAACACAACCGTGAATAGATCTCGTTCGGTAGTAGTGTAGTTGCGTTGGGCACTATTCAACATATAGCTAGCATAGTAACCAACCCTCAGCAATTTATCTACTCGTTGGCCCAAAACTGCCCCAAGTGCCTCGTTCGAAGCATCACACATAATCTCGAAAGGAAGAGACCAATCCGGTGCTACTACCACTGGTGCTTGTGTCAATTTTTCTTTCAATACGTTGAAGGCACTAAGACACTCGCTATTGAGTTCGAAAGGCACATCCTTCCCAAGAAACTTGCATAACGGGCGATAGATTTTTGAAAAGTCTTTAATGAAACGTCTGTAAAAGCCCGCATGTCCCAAAAAACTCCTGACTCCTTTAACATCCTTCGGGGTTGGAAGAGTTTCAATGACGTTGATTTTTGCTTTATCAACTTCCAAACCCTTGCTCGACACCACATGTCCCAATACAATACCACTTTTCACCATGAAATTCGACTTCTCCCAACTCAAGGTCAAGTAAGATTCAACACATCGCTCAAGTACTTTTGTTAAATTGTTTAGGCAATAAGAGAAGGAAGAGCCAAATACTGAGAAGTCATCCATAAAGACTTCGAGAAAATCATCGATGAATTCGATGAAAATGGAGATCATACATCTCTGAAAGGTCACTGGGGAATTGCACAAGCCAAAGGGCATTCTTCGGTAAGCGAACGTGCCAAAAGGGCATGTGAATGTGGTCTTTTTCTGATCCTCCGGAGCAATTGCGATTTGGTAGTAGCCGGAAAGACCGTCTAAAAAGCAATAGTACTCATGCCCTGCTAGCTTATCGAGCAATTGGTCCATGAATGGGAGTGGGAAGTGGTCTTTCCTCGTCGCTGCATTGAGCTTGCGGTAGTCAATGCACATCTGCCACCCGGTGGTTAAGCGTGTTGGGACGATTTCTCCTTTTTCATTCTCCACTATTGTGATGCCCCCTTTCTTCGGAACAACGTGTACCGGGCTAACCCACTCGCTATCGGAGACAGTATATATGATCCCTTCTTCGATCAGTTTGAAAATCTCCTTCTTGATCACCTCTTTGAGTGTAGGGTTTAAACGTCGTTGTCCCTCTCGTGTCGGTTTTGCTCCTTCTTCAAGATTGATCCGGTGCATGCATGTGACCGGACTTATCCCCTTGATATCACCGATACTCCATCCTATCGCTTGTTTGTACTTTTTAAGAACCTCGATGAGTTCTTTTCTTCATGTTCCGCCAACTCCGCAAATATAATTACGGGCTTCCTCTCGTTCGACTCAAGAAATACGTACTTTAGATGGCTTGGAAGCGGTTTAAGTTCCATTTTGGGCTCCAAGGTGGGCCCAATGGTTTGCTTGATCATGGGTGCCTTATTAATCTCGAAAAGAGTGACCACCCCCTCCGTGTTTGAATCAAAATCATCGTCCTCGGCGTCATAATTCTCGACTGGTACAACACCAAATAATTCGCTCACACATTGGTCCACTGAATCAAGGTAAGAGCAATCGGGACCAATCATTGGTGATGGGATATTTTTATATCTTTGAGTGAGAACGTCACTGATTCTCCTAGTACGGAGAGTGTCATTTTTCCTCTTCCCACATCGATCAATGTGTGCGATGTTTCCATGAAAGGTCTGCCCAATAGAATAGTGTGCTCCTTGCTTGCCGCATCCACCTCTCCGACATCTAGTACTACAAAGTCCACGGGGACTACCAAAGATCCAACCTCCACTAGAACGTCCTCGACCACTCCCAATGGATATCGTAATGAATGATCATCCAATTGAAGCCGTAAGCTCGTTGGCTTCATTCTCCCAAGGTTGAATTGTTTGTACAGGGCAAAGGGCATCAAATTGATTCCTACCCCTAAGTCAAGCATTCCACGCGCTCTTTGTCCATCTCCAAGGGTGATTATGATGCAGAAACTCCCTGGATCTTTTGCCTTCGGTGGTAGCGTTTGGTGGAAAATTGTGCTCACTTCCTTGGATAAAAACATCCGTTCATTCCCTTCCATTTTCCTCTCCTTTGATGCAAGTTCCTTAAAAAACTTTACATAAGCCGACATAGCTTTGATCACGTCAAAAAGTGGGAGATTTACGTTCACGTCCTTCGGCATATTATAAAGTTCCATGAACTTTTTTCTTTCTCTTGCTGGCTTAAGACGATTGGGAAATGGTATGGCGTCCTTTATTACACGTTGTGGTCTTTGTTCCTCGTCAGCTCTCTTGTCCGACTGGTCAGTCTTATTTGTCTGATCGGTAGAAACCTCCTGTCCTCTACTCCGATCGGACCCTGGGTTGGTGTGGTCGGACAAAGTTTTCTGGGCTCCAGTCCGATCGGTTTGCTTCTCAGTTCGATCGGTCAAAACCTTCTGGACTCCAGTCCGATCGGTCAGGTCCTTGGCTGCGTCTTTTTGATCTGCTTCGGCACGTTTTGGTTGAAAAGTTCCCCTCAATGATCCTGGAACATATGGATTACTTGATTTGTGAATTTCACCCAATGTTCCTCCTTCACCATTCGCACTTGACTCTTGTTCATCTCGTGTATCTATTGTCTGCTCGTCTTTGGAGTCTTCCCTCTCGGCTTCTTGTACTCCGTTATCGACTTGCTTCCCACCTCGCAACACATGCACCGCCATTGATTACTCGGGTTGGCTAGGTAGCTTTCCCGGATCACTCGTTGTTTTTGCCATAGAAGCCGAGAGTTGCCCTATCATCATCTCTAGCTTCTCTAGTTGCTTCCTTGTCCACTTGCCTTCCTCGATTGTACGAAGTGTTTCCTCCCGATTACGTAGAGTCTCGTGCTCTAGTTGTTGATGCCACAATCTTAGTTCATCGTCGGGGTTAATCGGGAGTGGCATTTGCTGCTGTTGTGGCACTTGCTGAAATTGTTGTTGATGTGCCTGTTGGTATTGCGGTTGTGGTGCTTGTTGATATTGTTGCTGTGGTGCCTAATATTATTTCGGAGGGTATTGAGAATAGTTTCCTTGCCCCTTATTTTGATAAGAGTTTTGTCCACTCGGTTCTCCTTGGCTCTTATTCGGAGATTGTCGTGGTTCAGAGGATTTGGAATTGGGCATGTAGTTTGAGCTCTTTGGAACGTAGCTTGAACTTGAGTTATACTGCCCGGTAAACCTCTTCCCATACTTATCATTGGGTTGATAGTATTGGATGGCATTGACCTCCCTTTCTCTTCGTCGTCAAATACCACATTACAAGTATCCATTTCATGTCCCACTGCCCCACATTTTTTGCACATCTTAGGCGGAGGTGTCGAAGGTTCCTCCTCCCCCTTCATCTTGCTTGTTAATAGTGCGACTTGCTTTGTTAGTTCCTCAATTTGAATTGTTGGGACTTTGTACCTCCTCGGTTGGAAGCTCGTTTGTTGTGATTTCTCGCTCATGTGCTCGAATAAATCCCAAGCTTCTGTGGCGGTCAATTCGCCAAAATCTCCGGCCTTCACCTCCACTTGCTGTTTGTAGATTGGAAATAACCTTTCATGGAAATAATTATTCACCATCTCGGCGCTATTATTGTGGTGTGGACATTTTTGTAAAAGCCCTTTATATCTCTCCCAAGCTTCGTAGAACGATTCCCCCTCTATTTGTTTGAAATTTGTGATCTCTCTTCGCAACTTGGCAGTTGTTTGAGCGGAGTAGAACCTACTCACAAACTTCTTGTACACCATCTCCCAATTAGTCAAGGAATTGGGTTGCAACGACAAAAGCCAATACTTCGCTTTGTCCTTCAGAGTAGTAGGGAAACATTTCATCCTCAATTGATCCTCATGCAGTCCAAGATGCGGGATTCTGCCCACCACAAGGTAAAATTCTCAAATGAAATTCAATGGATCTTCATTGAGTATGTCGTGAAAGGTAGGGAGTTGATTTACATTGCTCGCCTTCAAATCATAGTCTCTTGCCGCGGGGCCTAAGACTATTGCACTGCTGTATGACCCAATCGTTGGGAAAAGGAGATCTCCTTGACGGCGTTCGTTAGGGTATCGGCGCTCTCTCCTTCCTCCGAAGTTGGCTCTTGCGCCATAGTTTCTTTCCTCCCCATACTCCTCGTAATACCCATAGTCACGCTCCTCCTCGTAATTCCCATGATCATTATATCCATCGTTTTGAAAGTTCTCCCTCTGCCAAGTGTTGAACGGACGTCCCTCCCTCCTATTTTGATTGTGGTTCCGTTCTTGTTCGAAATCCTCATGCCTTTGGTGGTTTCGTTGGTTATTTTGGGGCTCGGGCCTGCCATGGCCACCATTGTTCTGATCGAACTCTCTATTTTCTCGATTGTTATAGGCTTGAGCTTCTTCTCGGTTTCGAAATCATTGAGGAGGTTGTTGGTAAGTGGGGTTCTCTTGCATCATGATTTGATGATCGCCCCTCGATTGTTGTTCTCCGTTGTTCGCTTGGTTTGGTTCTCTCGGTTCTTCATTTAGGAGTAGAGGTGGATTTATTTTCTCTTCGTCTTCGTTATTATCCATTTGTTCTTGTACGTGCACATCGTCAATGGGTGGCACTCCATATGGATAATCGCGAGGAGGGGTTTGGGTGTTTCGTCCCCTCCCTCGTTCACCATTCGCTCCTCCTCGCCCTCCAAGAGGTAGATTCTCTGCCATGTTGGATGAACTTGCTTCCAAAAGATTCCCTTCGGTCGAGGGAAATAGTTGTCTTGGTCTCGAAACGCGTTCGATGCTATTGATGAATGGGGTCAATTCTCCTTTAAGGCCTCGCCGACCTTGCATCAACAACAAAAAGAAATCACCGCATCGAGTGGCAAACAATTATATAATTTATGACTTATAAGCAATAACAAAAATAAACATCTTTAACACCTTTACCATTCCCCGGCAACGGCGCCAAATTCTGGCCGAACTTTTGTATTCCTTTCAAAATTAAATTCCGGTTAACAAGTACGCACGCGTCTACGTTTTGAAAGGGTTTTAGTTCGCCGACAAGAGAAAGGGGTCACTTGTAGACTGGTGAGTCAACTCGGGTCGATCTCTCGAGGAATGGGAATCGGATTTAACGATGTTTATTATACTACTATCACAATTTTATCTAAGAACACACGAACACATGGGGTTTTGGAAATGTTTCATTTCAACAACTTAAAATAAAAGAAAACGAACTCTTCTTGTCTCGAGGGCGTCAACCTCTCGACAAGTTATAAGATAAGCGACTATCGTAATTCAAACGACTATATATAATTCTAACGATTGCAAATAACGATTACGGCTATCAATCGAATCACTAACAATTCTATCGCAATGCAGCATACTAAATCATTTCAAATACCAAACAAGTTCTGAAATAATTCAAGTACTTAAGATGCTTCAAGAGAGTAGCTAAATCAATCACAACTTGATAATTAATCCAAAATAATTGTTCAACCAATATCAATACCCAACACACGATAGCAAAACTACGAATAACCAATACTCTAACTAGTGATCAACGAAACATCATCAAACATGTTCTAAAACCATTCATAACAAATTCCAAATCAAACTTCTTCAAAAACATCATATCAAAAGGCGAGTTAAGAGATTACTAATCGTTGAACTAGATTCAACGAGTGATGATGACGATCCACAAATTACTCCGAATTAAAAGGCGTAGAGTCCTCGGGCTTGTCACGAACCCAGCACCTTAGCCACGAACGAGAATTGCTGCAAATCGAACCTTGATACGGCGTTGCACAAATTTATCTAGATTTATGAGAGATGTGTCAAATCTCTCAACCTTTGAGTGTTCTTTATGTATCTATCTCTCTCTTCCAGCCTCCGGGACTGAATATCTCGGGCCCTAGCCGCCTCTGCCATTTTAAACATATTTCAGCCATTTCGTAACTGAAAATTCCCAGAAATCTGCATTCGTAACGCTCTTGTCCGACCGGTCATACGCCTTGTCCGATCGGACGAAAGCTACTGTACCCGGGTCCGCTTGGTGCGCCAGCTTCCCGGTCGGTGTGCATGTTAACAGTTACACCGATCGGTATACATGAGCTGTCCGATCGGTGTGTGTCCTTTTGGGCTACTTGTGAGTGTCTCTCCTTCAATCTTCGTGCTTTGAATCTACCGGACACTCTAGCTGTATGAGGAAATCACATAATTATTCTCGTTTGGACCAAATATTGATCAATAGGTCAGAAAATTAAGTAAAGAGATGAAAAACGCAAAATTATGCAATTCAACTCATTCTTAACCTGAAAAAGAAAATAAAAAGACTAAAATAAGACTCAATTATGTACAGATTCGTAACAAAAACGTACGAATCAGTTGCTAGTAGCAACGTACGATTGGAGTTGTTGATTTCTCTTTGTATATCTCTTGTACTTAGGTGCCTCATCTCATTGGGTACCAAACCAAAAACAAAAAAAAATCCGAAAAAAAAAAGAGAAATGATGATGAATAAACAAGGATAAGTTATAAATCCTTGTAGTTATTAAGTAATAAACTCCTCATTTTCCTTTTTTAGATTTTTTTTGTTAAAGAGAGTTGTGGACGATCGGGGCTAGTAGGGAGCCGATTAACGGTTCGACCGTGGATAGACCATAGCTGGGGCAAGGACGAGGGGAGCGACTTGGAGGGTTAACTAGTACTTTTATGTTTCGGGAGTCGATATAAACTTTATTTGTCAATGCATCATTGCGTCCTTTTAGCCAAGTTAACAAGCATTATAGCATACGACGTCTCGAATTAGGTTTGTGCATTAGTTTAGGATCATTCGGGGTAGTTTCGTAATTCTAGATTAGTATTGTTTGAGGGCAAGCAATCATTCTAAGTGTGGGGTGGTTGATTTTACTTTCTTGTACGCATTTTTGTTACCTTTTTGTGTTGCGTTTGCATGTGGTTTGTTTGAATTTATGCGTATTAGGAGTCGTTTTAGCCTATTTTGTTAGTTGTAGGTTTTGTAGTGTTTTCTTTGTTTTTAGTAGTTTTTCTTATATTTTCTTAGTTTTTTTATTAGTTTTTGTTTTGAAGGTCAACTTTGGTAAAAGTGAGCCCACGACGAGATCGGAAGATGATTCAAACCCGAGACACTCATTTCCAATCCACGACATGTCTTTGGTGCGAGGATCGACCGGAAATGACGAGAAATGTGGCCATTTTCATTGTCACCTCATGCATTCGCTTGGTGGATGTCTCAGTTGTCGTAATGCAAGCATAACTCCAAAACCACTTGTGCCATTTGCCTCCACCTTATATCATTGGAAATATGAGATAAATGTCTAAAACTCTTGTGTTTACAACAATCCCAAATTCTGAGTTTAAGAATGGTAAAAAGCAGCTTAAAGTGGACACGGTTCGACGTGGCCTCGCTTGTGGCAGGTTTTGGTGCGGAGCCCATAACTCTCGGAGGAAACTTCCAAATGACACATATCAAACGCCAAATGAAATCCAGGAGGAAGTTCTAGATTTCATATGAAGACATCTACGGCTTATTCCGTGTTTTTGTCAGTCGATCGACTGGATTTCGGTCGATCGACTGCTCGGCAGAAAGTTTGGGGCGTTTGAACAAGTCAGTCGATCGACTGAAATGCTGAGGATGTGTGATTTTGGCCAAAAAAAGAGACCATTTTGTCTCTTATCTACCCATATATGATTCCCACCCATTATTCACAAAAAAACACCTCTCCTTGGTAGTTTTGGACCTAGTTCCATCTCCTCCAAGCATTTCCTTTCTCTTGCAATTAAAACCCTAGCTTAATTCTTAGATTATGTAGTTTAGTTAGCTTTGTAGTTAGTTTAGTTAGGTTAGTTTTAGTTAGCAAGTGTTAGAGAGGGTGAAAACTCCTTCATTTGTGAGCTTAGTTGTGTTGAAGATTTGGATTTGCTTTTGAAGGTTGTAATCTACATTTGAAGTTGTTATTTGGTGCTTAATGCAATTGGTAGTTTTCTTTCCCTTCATTGTTATGATTTGTTCTTGAATGATTGTTCTTGTTGTTGTGTGGTTATTAAGCTTTGGTTTGTGTTGTTTTCTTTTCATTGTTCTTCAATTTCTCATTTTTAGATTCTAGTTGTTCTTGTTCTAGTAAAACTCCATGGATGTTGGTTTGAAGCTTTTTACCACTTTAGTCTAAACAAACTCTTGGGTGCTTGAAAGATGTATGAAGCTTTCCTCTTTGGTGATTTGACTTTATTTTCAATTTAATGCTTTTAATCAATTTCAATTTCAAATGCTTTTAATTTCCCTCCATGTATTCTCTTTTAATTCCAAGCCTTCTTGAATTTAGTAGTTCTAATTTATTTAAGGTTTTTAATTAGCTTTAATTAATGTCATTAAAAATTAATTACTTTCAAGCAAGCTTTAATTTGCACTTGATGAATTAGTTTAGTAATTACGGGTTTAGGGTTTTGGTTCGTTTAGAACCATTAATTGGATTTTGTCGAGGCTCGGGATTGACGACCCCGACACTTGGTCGACAATTTGGGATTGACAACCTCGAATCGTGGATTAAGTGCTCGGAAAAAACCGATTGATCGTGGAGACGGACCGAACACCCTAAACCCTCATTTTCATTATTTTCATTAAAGTCCTCTTTTAAATTCAAAACTCAAATCAAACCAATGACTTAATGCTTTCTTAGTGTAGATTTAGTTTAATTGCGATTAACAAGAGAGTAACTAAAAACACCGACCGCCGATTATATCTATCCTCGAGAGACACGACTCGGGAAAACTTACCGTTCTACAATCGACTCCGTACTATTGCGGAGAAGATTTCTTAGAGTGCTAAGAATTCTTCAATCAGGGTCCGAGCCGGCAAGTTCCTGGGTTACATGGTAACGGAGAAGGGTATTGAGGTTAATCCGGAGAAGGTTAGAGCTATAATGGATATGCAAGCTCCGAGAAATTTCAAAGAGATGCAGTGCTTGGCAGGTCAAATTAATGCTTTGAGTCGGTTTGTTTCACGCTCGGCTGAGAAGAGCTTGCCATTTTTTCAAGCTTTACGTAAGAAGGCCAAGTTTCAATGGAATGATGAATGTGAAGGTGCGTTTCGACTATTGAACGAGCACCTAGCTAGTATGGCCTTGCTCACAAAGCCTATCCAAGGTGAGCCTTTGATCCTATACTTATCCGTAGGGCAACAGGCAGTTAGCTCTATCCTCCTGAGAGAAGAGGGCAGGTGCAGAAACCTGTCTATTTTTGGAGCAAGGTCTTAAATGAGGTAGAGGTGAGATATATAAAGGTAGAGCGAGCAATGTTAGCTCTGGTCGGCACAGCTCGTAAGCTACGCCCATATTTCCTCTCGCATGGCATAGTTATGCGGACCAATTTGCCACTGAACACCATTATGGATAAGCCAGAGGCATCAAGAAGGCTTGTCAAATGGATAATTGAGGTCAGTGAGTTTGATATCACGTTTGAGACTAGAACAGCTATTAAAGCTCAAGCACTGGCTGACTTCGAGCAAGAAATGGCTGGTTCTCCTGATGAAAAGCAGGAATGGACAATTTTCACGGATGGCTCTGTCAGAAACCAAAGCTGCGGGGCAGGGATAGTACTAATCGACCCAACAGGTATAGCTAATGAGTATGCTATACGCTTGAATTATACCCTGTCTAATATCGCAGCTGAATACGAGGCCCTTCTGAGAGGAGTTCAGATGGCAAAAGACCTGGGGGCAGAGCAGGTCTGTGCTAGGGTGGATTCTCAGCTTGTCTGCAAACAAATAAACGGGAATTTTGAGACAAGGGAGGAGAATATGCAGAAATATCTATCTATGTTTAGAGAGATTGCTAAAGATATAAAGGCCCTGGCGGTCCTTCAAATCCCCAGGGAAGAAAACGGAAGGGCTGACTACCTGGTGAAGGTAGCTAGCTCAGCTACGGACTGTCAGGTAAGGGTGATAACACTTCTGAGAGCAGATACAGAATTTGGGGCAGAGCAGGTGTGATCGATAATTGAGAAAGATGACTGGCGGTCCCCCATAAAAACGTATCTGGAAAAGGGATCACTACCGGAGGACAAGAAAGAAATGATAAAAGTGAAAACCAGGGCGGCAAGATTTTTTTTGATTCAGGGAGAGATGTACCGGAGAGGGTTTGGGCAACCCCTCTTACGATGTCTAAGCCGTGAAGAAGGAGCTCATGTCCTTAAGGAAGTCCACGAGGGGTGTTGTGGCAACCATATGGGTGCTAGAGCTCTCTCAAGCAAGATCTTGCGAGCGGGGTATTTCTGGCCACAACTGCAAAAAGAGGCAGAGGATTTTGTGCGTACTTGCGAAAAATGCCAGAAGAATTCATCATTGATACAAAAGCCCGTGGAAGAGCTCATAACGATGAGCTCTCATTGTCCATTTTCCAAGTGTGGAATCGATTTGGTTGGCCCCTTTCCCATGGCTCCTGCCCAAAAGAAATGTTTTATATTGGCAATTGATTATTTTAGTAAATGGGTGGAGGCAGAGGCCTTGGCAAAAGTCACAGAGGATGCGGTCATGAAGTTTTTATGGAAAAACATTGTGTGCAGATTTGGTATTCCCAAGATCTTAGTCTCAGATAATGGTACCCAGTTCATGGGCGCCAAAATAAAATCTTGGTGTGTGAAAATGAAGATCGACCAGAATTTCACATCCTTCTACCACCCACAGGCCAATGGTCAAGTTGAGGTGACTAACCGCATACTGGTCCAAGGAATTAAAATGCGTCTGGACAGAGCTGGAGGTAGATGGGTCGACGAGCTTAACTCCACTCTATGGGCATATAGAACTAATCCCAAGGAGAGCACAGGGGAAACGCCGTTTAGTTTATGGTATGGATGTTGTGGTCCCCGCCGAGATTAGTATGGAAACTCATCGGGTCCAAAATTTTGTAGAAGAACAAAATGAGCTATTAGTTCAGGATGCTCTGGACTTGATTGAGGAGAAAAGGGAGAAAGTTGTCGTCAGAATGACACACATCAAGGGGAGAATTAAAGCAGCGTATGATAAGTCCGTGATCAAGAGGCATTTCCAGGTTGGAGATCTGGTTTTAAGAAGAGCTGATTTGGGAAAAGCAACAAGAAAGTTGGATACCACGTGGCAGGGAACACTTCGAGTCACCCAAGTCTTAGCGGGTGGCGCTTATAAGCTGGAAGAGCTGGATGGAGTTGAAATTCCTCGTGTATGGAATATTGCTAACTTACGGAAATTTTATGTATAAATGTAAACTTATAAATATTTTATTGAATGATAATGCAGGTTTATTCCCATTTTTGCCGCAATCTAGTAGCATCTTCATTAAGCCAGGATTGGCTAAGGGCGGCTGCCCATGATTTTTTCCTGACTTGATTGTCAATTTAAAGCCAGGATTGGCTAAGGGCGGCTGCCCATGATTTTTCCTGACCTGATTGTCAGTTTAAAGCCAGGACTGGCTAAGGGCGGCTGCCCATGATTTTTCCTGACTTGATTGTCAGTTTAAAGCCAGGATTGGATAAGGGCGGCTGCCCATGATTTTTCCTGACCTGATTGTCAGTTTAAAGCCAGGATTGGCTAAGGGCGGCTGCCCATGATTTTCCTGACCTGATTGTCAGTTTAAAGCCAGGATTGGCTAAGGGCGGCTGCCCATGATTTTTCCTGACCTGATTATCAGTTTAAAGCCAGGATTGGCCAAGAGCGGCTACCCATGATTTTTCCTGACCTGATTGTCAGTTTAAACCAGGATTGGCTAAGGGCGACTGCCCATGATTTTTCCTGACCTGATTGTCAGTTTCAGCCAGGATTGGCTAAGGGCGGCAGCCCATGATTTTTCCTGACCTGACTGTTAGCTTACGCCAGGATGGGTTAAAAGCGGGTGCCCCGAGCTGACTGGTATGATGAGCCAGATCTGGCAAAAAGTTTAAAAGGCCTGAATTGGCCAAAAAGTTCTAATTTGAATGATTGAGAAAAAGTAAAGGAAAGATGAAACATTCTCAAAAAATGATACTCATAATTATAAGCGTTTTCGACATAAATTCAAAGCTTGAAACATAAGCTGGTAAAAGTGATTACATTGCAGGAAAATTAAAAAGCAAGAACATGGGAAAATTCAACATAAGGGCCCAGAAAAAGGTCATCCATGAGAGCCTGAAGCTCTCCGATCCGAAGCTAGAGCTCGGCGAACACGCCAGAGTTCATGCTCAGTTGCGTGGTAACGCTGCCGGTATTTGTCGACTCGCTCGGAAAGAGCATGAGCCTCGCCGGCGGCGACAGTCAGGCGATTCACCGACTCAGTTAGATTGGCTTTCTCTTCCTGCAGTTGGCGGTTTACTTGCCGGATCTCAGCCCATTCCCTCTTGTAGTGACGCTTCTTCTGTCTCTTCCTCTCTAAGAGACGATACAGATAGTTCATCTTCTCACGGAGAATGGAAAGTTTGTCGGAGAGCTTGAAGTTTTCCACAAACAGGGAGATGTTCTTTCATTTTACAGTATCTAGTTCTTCAAGAAGAGAGGAAGAAGCCATTTTCAGAGAATTGAAGGAAAATGAATCACACATGCACGTATATAAGGGAAACGGTGGCATGTGCCAAGGAATTAAAAAAGTACTAGGGTTTCCGGAAAATCAGGAAACCCTAGGAACTCAAGAGTCATTACAAGACAAAAAAGCATTTATTATTATTAAGATTATTCAGAGTACAAGTTCAGAGATAGCAAAACGGCAGACCAGCCACACAGGCAACAACACAGGTCTGCATATAAAAGCAAAACAAAACAGAGCAGCCTAAGTCTCAGCATCTATCTCGGCATCCAACTCGACCGCTAGCTGTTCCACAACATCTTCAGACAGGGGGCCAGGAGAAGTCCCACCTGGCAACTCACCCAGACCTGCAAAGGTTGGGGAGGGAGAAGAAGTCAGAGCAACTACAGCAAGAGTCAGGTCTGGCTGAGACTGCCCAGGCTCAGGAGAATGAAGAACAGAGAATACATGCTCGGAAAACTCTGCAGACCCGATTGTATGAAGGCGGTCTTGGTTTGGGGAGTAGGAAAAGGAGGATGGCTCAGGGGGGTTCTGCAGAGGCACATTCCAGTCAAAGGGAACCCCTGGTTTGGCCAGGGCCCACTTGGCCTGTTCGTCTAGGCCTAAGTGGTAGTAAACCACAGCCTCGGGAAAGAGCAGGGTGTAAAGCTCTTTGGATCCCCGGAAGGCTTTTTGCGCCTCTTCTCTGATGACCTGGACCAACTTTAGACCCTCCTCAGAGTTTAAAACTCGGTCTTCCATCCCTTGGCCTTAGCCAAGGTCTCGTCTGCCAAGCTCCTC
Organism: Phtheirospermum japonicum; assembly: GCA_014905375.1. Lineage (NCBI taxonomy): Eukaryota > Viridiplantae > Streptophyta > Magnoliopsida > Lamiales > Orobanchaceae > Phtheirospermum > Phtheirospermum japonicum. The sequence continues at coordinate 386,131 of BMAC01000907.1, read as the reverse complement.
GCCTCCGCCAGGGCCTCATCTCTTGCTTCAGAACGAGCTGTTTCTAGCATCTTGTCTTGGGCCTTCTTCATTTCGGCCAGCTCTTCCCTCGCCATCTTTGTCTCGGCTATCCTCTCCTTAGCCAAAGCCCGATAGCGCTGCACCTTCTCTTGCAGAATCTTGTTCTCCTTAAGAGTGTCAGGCTGGGTCATAGACCTGGTCGCCTTAATGGCCAAGAGGGCCCTCTTGGCCTCAACCTGGTTACAAAGAAAAGAGTTAGAACATAGACATGAGAAAGAAGAAAAAGAAAGGAAAAGGAAAGAAGGGGTAGTGAGGGATTTACCCGCGCCTCATATTGGCACCACGACTCCAGCAATTCGCGGTCGCTCATATTCTCAATGATCCGCATGTCCTCGGGCGCGCACTGCCCACTCACATGTCGAACTGCCACATCACCAGAGCAGTTCAGGACAGAGGTCCTATTAGGGGGACCTACACTGCGAGTGATAGGCATAGCCGGCGTCGTGGTGGAGGTAGTGCTCCTGCTTCGGTTGGTGTGAGTCCTCTTAGATAGAGGAACCTCATCCTCCTCAGTCTCGGAGGTGGAGCGTCTTGCCGATGGAGGGCGTGCAAGGGGCTGTGCAGGTTGGGAGCCCTGGATTTGAGGAGAAGAGGGAGTTTCTGCATCTCTAACTCGAGGCTCTGGAGCAGCCTCAGTCCCCTTCTTGGCCGCCGCTTCGAACATCTGGCGCATCATCTTTTCTGAAAAGAGAAGAGGTAAAAATATGAGACATGATATTTAATGCAGAGAGACAGAACAGGCCCAAGGGAACTTTACCAGTCTCGGGGGGTAAGGGTCCCATCTTTGCTCTCTCGTTGAAAGAGTTAAGAACGAAAGGGAGAAGGAGTTTTGAAACGTTGATGGGATTCCCATTAAGGGTGGATATGACCTTTTGAATACGGGAAGGTCTGTCTGTCAAGGATAGAGGTGGATAGGAAGGCAGCTTCTCAATAGGTTTAGGGTCGAAGCCCCAGTCCCCGGCACAGTGAACGAAGAAAAATCTCTTTCTCCAGGCCTTGACTGAGGAATGAAGTTTGAATAAGAAGTGAACGCCAGGTCTGGCGGTAAGGTAGAAACAGCCCGGGAAAGAGCTCTTCGCTTGGAAGAGCTGGAAGAAGGTACGAGCTATGGGGTCTAGGCCAGCGTAACGCATGGCTAGATTGTAGCATACCATGATTCTGAACAAATTAGGAGTGAATTGGAAAATGGGGATTTTATACAGAGCGGCGATTTCTAACACCATAGGGTTTACCGGCAAGCGCAGGCCCGCCTGAAACTGGTCGGCATAGAACGTCAGCCAGTCAGCCGGCGCCTGACATGCCAAGGTGCCGACCGGAGGATTATGAGTGTCAAATCATTCTGGGGATTTATATTTGTAACGAAATTCCTCAACGGACCTATCACTAAGAATGGAAGTGACCTGGGGATGCTCAGGGTTTGCCGAGGGATATTCTAAACCCCCTGAAGAATAAGAAGCAGCCGTAGCCGCTGCCGGGAAAGATGGCGGAGACAAGGAGACCGTTGTCGTCCCTGGAGAGGCAGGCTGCAAATAGGGAGAAGCTACCGCCGCCACTGGAGAGGTGCACGGCGAGGATGATGAGGTCACTGCCACTTCGGGGGCAACAGGCGACGGAGGAAAAGAGGTTCCCACCTCCTTGGGAGAAAGAGACGCTGACATTATCAGAAATTGTAAAAAGTAAAGGTTGAAAGGAGTACCTGGTCTACGAAGGTTGCCGGAGAAAAGGGATTGAGAACTAAGTTGGAAAGTTCACAGGAATACTGGGGAAGATAGAGAGAACTCGAGAAATTTTTAAAACAGAAGTGTGAAAGTGAGAGAGAGAAAGAGCCCAGTAGGAATAAAAGATAAGTTGATAAAATTCAAAAAATGAAAATCGAGGAAAAAGCGGGATTGGATGGGATCCCCACGTTTAATGAGGGCAGATGAACAGTACCCTAGGTGGTGAGCTGGAACGCCAATCTCCCTAAGGTAGGTCACGTGCCGCTGACCTGTCAGTATTTGAAAAGACGTGCAAATATGGTAATCATTTGGGAATGTGGGCCGACACCACTAATGCCAATGGTTAGGCTGGGTTCCAGGCAGATTTCTTGGGATTCGTACCAGTACGAGAAGTAATAAAGGACGAGTGGGGCCTCATTTATTCCTGGGAGACCTGGAATGATACAGCTCTATCCCAACCATTTTGGGGGGAAGAGTTGATGGGGCATGAATAGGTTAGACCAGGATTGGGATAGACCTGGACCAAGATATCCAGAGAAGGGAGATCAGGACAGTTTAAGCCTTGGTAAGGTTTGACCTGGCTTTTCTTGAAAACATAATGAATCAGAAGAGGGATCACCTCAGCCCAGGAATTATCCTGAGCTGGACAGAATTGCCGATAGGAAAGACGGAAGATCAGGCCCAGGGGAGACCTGGCCTCCTGACCCCCATTGAGGAGACAAGTGAGACCACTTGTCAGAGTTTGTTACCTTAACGGCCCCTGATTCGCGGCCCTTGTTTCCAAGATCCCGGAAGGGGTCCCCAATGGGAAAAGCTATAAATATCTCAGCCCCAAGGCTGAGAGAGGTATGTCTTTCTTTTGTGCATTCCTTCTTTGCTTCCTGAAAAACACCTCATACGCTTTATGACTTAAGTATCGGAGAGGTTTCCACCGGAAAACCACCGGTGGTCCTTTCTAACGTGCTGGTGTGTGCAGGGTAAGAAGAAGAAGAAGAAGAAGTGCAGGTTTCAGGTGTTGGTGTCCATCATATTTTGGGTCGAAACAATAGCCAAGGGAATGAAGATATGCCTTGGACTATGGGAGGGCCATGTGTACTTTACCATCACACCAACAGATGGTGTCAATATTGTGCTAGGGCTGGACTTCATGTGGCAACACAACGCGGCATTTGTTCCATCGATGAAGACCTTATGCATGTTCAGGGAAAAAAACATCTCCGTACTGGTGGAGGTAGCAGAGAGTGGGATGAGGATAACAACGATCCAGGTCTACGATGGACCAAGGGTCAAGTACTTAGGCACGACCCAGCTTGTGGAGAGCCTGGATGTCGTGTGCACATTAGAGGGACACAACGCTGAGGACGTCGCAGAAATAGGTGGCAGAGAATGTCACGCCCCACACATGAGGATCGAGCCATGGCAGGACGAGCATGGACTAACGTGCACAAGGGAGGTACACGAGATGGAAAAAATGGTGCAAGGGTGGCACCATGCTTGAAGGGTCCGGAATCTTCCAGAAATGTGCGCGACTTGCTCGAACAGGTTCGGGCCAAGAATATTCTTGGGCGGGACAACCTAGAGGAAGCTGCTAGAAACTTGCGAAAATATGTGGACGTTTCAGGGCCATTCTAGTAGCTTAAGGGGCTGAAAGTTGAGATAATCCATGGAGAGGCTTAGAACTTTCTGGAACATTATGGACTCTCCTTGGTTTATGCTTGTAAATATTAGATGTGCCTAGAGAATGGTACAATTCTCTGGAAGGGTCATGTAATTATGTAGGGGCATAGTGTGGAGAGCTCTAGAAACATGTCTAGAGTCTTCTTAGGGACAAGAGTAGTGTAGAGCATTCTAGTTCCCTCCATTTGAGGAGGTTGTGGTAGGAATTTTGTAAAATGATCTAGAGAGTTCCATGAGAGGAAGTAGAACACCTATAAATAAGAGTAGAGCTCCTCATTTGTACATACCCAACAATCAAGCATTCAAGCAACCAAGTTTCTTCAAGTTAATCAAGTGTATATTTCCCACAATTCTTTTTATTTGTTATTTTCTTGCGTTCCTCGCTCACAACACTTTCTTTCATAATTTCTTGCCTCGAGAGGCTGACTTAGCTACCGCATGGGGCAGAAAGGAGCTAAGGCCGCACTGATCTTTAGTCGAGAATCTACTTTTAGGTGATGGTCTATAATATTGTAACACTGAATAGTACTTCAATCATGCTTCTGTACTTTAACTTTCCAATCTGATCAAATATGCGAATGCATAATTTACCAAACATGTATACAATTCCATGTTAGTAATTTAATATATATATATATATATATATATATATATGATTAGGTTAAATGAGAGCCACGTGCTTATTTGTGAACCTAAGGACAAATCATCACTGTTATTTAAATAAAATCAATGGTCAATGTTGATAAGAAATTCTGAGTTTAAATAAAGCATAATAGGGATACTTTTGTCTTTCTCAAATCTTTAAAATTAAGACAGTCGCATAATTACGTATATTTCTTTTCTATAATCCATTACCTTTGGAATTAATCCATTCCCATTCTCGCCATCGTTGTCACCAGATTTTTGGGATAAACCACTCATCCTTTTGTGCTTTTCTCAACTATAAAATTTCTTATAATTGACGTGTGAATTAGAGTATGTTGGTTGTTCAGTTCATATATGGGGCGCATGCGCTACTCATTCATATATGTTGGTTGTTGAAATCACTTTGCGATCAATCAAAAAACACTGATATATATTTAAAAAAGCATCAACTATTCAGATTTATGCTCTAGGTATTCCTTTTTTTTCAACTGTTGCGTTTTATTTTTGCAGGCAACAACGTTTGCAGTGGCAGGACCGAGTTTCACATCGAGATCTCTCCTGATACTAACTGAGTATTATGTACCATTTTGTGAATTGAGTTAGAAGACTTTCGAGGGAAAAAGATTTAAGTCATTAAAAGAAGGTATCAATTTCTATAGAAATTATGCGTCTATGTGTGTTTTCGATGTTCGTCTGGGAACGGAGAAAAGGTTTCGTGATAATACTATCCAGCTTAAAACTGTTTTTTGTAATAGAGAGGGTGAGAAGGAAGTTGTGCCCGATAATACTGAATCCTGATGAGTTTGGATTTTGGTACAGACGGGTTTTCCATCATGGAATCACAAATTGTTAGGTAGCGGGTGAGGAGGCATTGATGCCGGTGTGAAGATTTGGTGAAATTAAGGTTGTCGATGGTGGAGAACTGGTTGGGCTGGGTAGATTAAGGCTATCGAGCCAGTGCTTTTTTGAACATTACATAGTGCTTCTACAAGTATTTGTTGGTGCTTTCGTTTAAATGTAATTGTGTTGGTGATAGTGACGAGTGCTTCTAAGAAAATTGTTGGTGATTTCTTTTTCAAATGTAGGTGTGTTGATGAAAGTAACAAGTTCAATATCCTGAGTTCTTTTTTTCTTTTTTCTTTTTTTTTTGGTATGATTTGCTAGTAAAAATATTGTTAGTGTAGTAAAAAAACACTGCAACTACATAAGAAAAGTACTCTTATTGTATTATTGGTTCAAAAGAAAAAACATTATTAGTGTAGTAACAAAGCACTGCAATTATATAAAAAAAAGTAGTTTTAATAATTTAAGAAAAGCAATCTTATTATATCAGAATAATAATACATGAGTAATATGCTTAAAAACATCATTAGTTTTTTTAATCTCATTTTTAATTAGATCACTAAATTTTATGGAAAACATTTCTTTCCTTTTAAAATAAAAGGAAAGATAAAATACAAACTTTTTTCCTTTTAAAAGAAAAGGAAAGATAAAATACAATCGTCAATTAGTCTAATTTACCCCTACTGACTTTCTCACACTGCCACTTTATGTTTTTACCTTTTTTAAAAGCACAGTTTTTATTTAATCTTAGCCAATCATCTGATTTTATTAATGATGTAGATAAACCCCTAGATTCACAAATAAGGACGAATTTTCATTTGAACCCAACCCTATATATATATATATATATATATATATATATATATATATATATATATATATATATAGGGGTGGGTTCAAATAGAACCATGTCATTATATGCGAACCTGCGAACTAGTGCTTTTATTATATACCAGCAGTGCTTTTATTATATAATTCTAATACTTTTAATTGAATAAGAAAATACACAAAAAAATTGATCCATCCATTTAATTAGATCTAAGACCCATAATTGACCCTAGGTTCACATACAGGGACATGGTTCTCATTTGAACCTAATCCTACACACACACACATGGTTTTTCCAGTCTGGCCAATCGGTGTTTTTTTGTATCTTCTTCCGTGGTGAAAATCATTTATGGTTTCTGTGATGAAGAAAAAGAACATCGTGTATAAAATATTAAAGAGTGTATTTCTTTTACGTAGACCATGTATATCTGACGTCACATATCGAATTGTCATGTTTTCTTAAATTTCATGTTTCATTAATTTGCTTCTGTTGGTATGGCCGCCCATCTCTATGAAGTAAATGAAAAGAAAAATAATAAATAAGTTTGAACCGGGTTCGCTTACTTAATTGCATACATGACCATTATCCTATTTCTATTACTTGTGTAACTTTACATAAACTTTTTAATATCGATATTTTTGTATTTGACTTTCATTTAGAATATAAATATTATTTTAGACTTTTAAAATTAAGAAAATATATGAGAGTTGGTTTTCTCTTAGTTTCAATGTGTTAAAGGTATTATTCCAAATTACAATGATAGTTTTTGAGAAAAAAAAATCTTATGGAGAAAATATAAGGTAAAATCAACTATACATTAAGGGGCATTTTGTGAGAAGATTTTATTTTTTTGTTCTTACCGTAAACCCCAATGGTAGTTTTTGTAATTATATTAACCCTTAAAAAATATCCTCGATGTTTGGTCTAATTACAATAAACTTAATGACTTCTAAAATTACAAATACTTAATGATATTTGAATCTATTTTACAAACTACATTTATCAATAGAGACTTATGTTGAGAAGAAAAATGACTTGATCAGATAAAAATATACTACTTAACTTTATATGTATAATCACTTAATTAACTATTATTGGTCATATAAAACATATTATATTTAGGTTTTTCATGTGATTACAAAATTAATATAAGGGAAATAAACCCCAAAACTATGATCGTTTTCACAGTTTAACATACAAACAATTATTTTTTATAAACTGTCATATGAATTATGCGCGATTTGCAGTTTGTCCTCTACACCAGATTTTTTGTGATTTTGTGCCTAAAACCGAATGACTTCAAGCTAATAATGTGTACATTCCCACAAATCATTATGTTGTTCTTTGCTTTCGTTTCGTCGTCCACAATACTTTCTTTCATAATTTCTTGTCTCGAAAAGCTGATTTAGCTTCCGCACGGGACGGAAAGGAGCTAAGGCCGCACGGATCGTTAATCGAGAATCTAAGTCCGTGATATAGGGATGGACTATGGTGTCTCGAATCTCTAACGAGCACCATTAATCACATAAACCATGTGTATCCTATGGTGAATTAAGTATTTGTTCTTTTTATTTTTTGAGTTAGGGTTGTTTGGGTTTTTCAATTTGGAGAGAAAAATGGGTTTGGGGATTATATAAGGTACGAGGTTTTTCTAAGTTTTAATCTAAGATTTTTTTTCAATTTATTTTTTTAGCCCTATAGATTTGGAAATATCCACTCCCTCCCCCTCCTACAAATATAAGACTTTTTTTTTAATTTGTTTTTTTGCCTTAGTATTAGAAGTTTCTATCAACCCAGATTCAAGTGGGCCCCACATTTACGAAGTAGACATTAAGGGCGCGATTGGAAACCAAAGAATTTTGGTTTCCCTCAACTACCAAAAGAAAAAAATGGCAAACAAGTGATTGTTCATAACTCAAAAAATATATTTCACTTTTTTTCTCAAAAAAGTTTTTCATCATTTCTCTCTCATTTATTTTCATCATCTCTCTTATCTCTCAACTACCATTAATTTTGAACCACACAAAAACTTTATTTTATTTTCTCTCCTCATCTTTACACCATCATTAATTCCCACCACACAAACAAAAATTTTATTTTATTTCCTTCCTCTCATCTTTTCACCATCATTAATTCCCACCACACAAAAACTTTTGTGGGTCCCATTTGAAAATTTATTTACCAAAAATTTTTATATTCAATCACTTACTCAAAAAATACAAATTATATCTAATCATTATCTCACCAAAAAAATTTATCTCCCTAAGTTTATTTTCACTATTTTCTAGTGAAACGAAACGAAGATGAACGAAAGGATATCCAATCGCACCCTAACTCTCCCAAATAATAGTCAAAATTGGCCAATTTTTTAGAAACCCCAAAACTGAAGGGTCACATAACCATCACATGACTATCGATAAGTAAGGTTAAATTGCATATTTTTAAAAGTTATTTCTTATTTTTACTTTCTCTTATATTTAATGGTATGAAAGTGTTACCACCCTATAATTGCTTGGATATTTGCAATTTCTGACGATTATCATGGTTAAATTGCATATTTCTAAAAGTTATTAGGTATTTTTACCATCTCTTATAGTTAATAGTTAATGGTATGAAAGTGTTACCACCCTATAGTTGCTTGGACATTTGCAATTTCTGACGATTATCAGGGTTAAATTGCATATTTTTAAAAGTTATTAGGTATTTTTACAATCTCTTATAGTTAATAGTTAATGGTATGAAAGCGTTACCACTCTATAGTTGTCGGATATTTTGCAATCTTGTTCGAGTAGAATCAGTTTGTAGGTCGAATAGGTTTTCTTTTCGGACAGTGCGTGGTAGTAGCTCACGCCCAGGTTGTTGTGTTGGTTTTGGTGGGGGGTGAAATTTGTAGGTTGAACATTTATTTTTCCGGCAGTGCATGGTAGTAGCTCGTCCCTAGGATGCTGGTTTCTATTTTGTTTGTGCGTGGTCGGACTGAAGGTGTTTGGACTGTGGTTGGGATTCACGGGATGTGACCACTAGTATGTTAAGATAATGTTCACATTAATATATGTATACACGTAGGATTTGGAACCCACGGTGTGCTCACGTGCCATTGTTTTGAGCGGGAGTCATGATGAGGAGATGGAAAGTCAATTTTACCATTATATGTTAGTGTGCATGTCACACGAGTGAGTTTCGGCCAAAATTTTCAACAAAAAGGGATTTTCATGAGGTTGAATGCAAAATTCGTACAATTTAAAAGATAAAATATACTAAAGGCAAAATATCAAATTGGGTATAGTTTATTTTCTTGGAGCAAATAAATTTGCTAGTATATTTCAATTTTCAAGTAAAGCTTCTGGATACGACACGTGTTGGATTACTCATTTCTTCTTCACCTCACAATTCTCTCTCTCTGCTATTTGCCACAGCAATAGGAATAGGAAGGTCTTCTCTACTATACTATACACTCAGATAATGGCGGCCATAGCGTTAATTTCTCCCCCACTCTGTCGCTACTCCACTTTTTACGGTACAATTATTCTTATCCTCGCATCTCTCTCTCTCTCTCTCTTTTTCAATGTACAATATCTGAAGCTTCAAGTACCACGACCTTGACTCTTAACTGACTGCGATTTGTGCAGATGCTCGCCTCTCCGGTGCAGCAAAAATCACTACCTCTTCTCGCAAGTTCGGAACGACATTCGCCACCGGTTCTCCTCTCTGTAAGAATTCTCTGCTTGGTAATTTATTTATTTATTTTTATTTTCAAATTGTTGACTAGAGAGTGACAAAGTATTACCATTGATTTATTTGGAACGTGAAGCCGATTTCGAGCGAACTTATGAAAGGAACTCAGGCACTCAGCATCATGGATTAGAAAATGGAATTGTTTCTGAATTAGCATAGTTAGTTCTAATTGATTAATTGGTACCTGCTATAGTATAAATTAGTTGCAATGGATTTATTGTGGTCATTGAAGAGAGGCTTTGCTCATTTGTCTTCATTTCATTATTTAAATGTAAAACCAAACCAGCGATATCCACCATCTCGATCAGATTGATTGATTTTAATGCTTCCCCTTTGTTTTCAGTGTACCAGAGAAGCAGTGCTGCTAGCAATTCAAAATCGGTTTCCATAAGATGTGAGCAGAACACTAAGGAAGGGAATGGTTTAGATGTATGGCTCGGACGGCTAGCTATGGTTGGTTTTGCCTCCGCTCTTAGTGTCGAAATCGCCACAGGCAAAGGGCTCCTGGAGGTATGCTGTTTCTGCAAATGCTATTATTTTATTATTTTGATTCAACTTAAATGGAGAGAGATGGTAACGGAAAAAAGAGGGGAAAATGATAAAGTAGAGAGATAAGTAATAAATTCAAATATAATGATAAAAATACTATTTCCTTCGTTCCTCAATTAGGATTGTTTTAGGTTTGTGCCCACGAATTAAGGAGTCAAAGTAAATGACCACATTACCCTTAATAAAATATTTTTCTCTTTTCATAAGGTTTACGCAATGATTAGGGGTAAAAGTAAAGATACGTGCAATTTCACCTGAAGTGGTAGTAGAACAACAACTATGGTGAACATTTTTTTTAAATACATTTATTGAGGAATGGAATGGAGGTAGTGTGAGGCATGGTATCATGAAAAGTCTATTTTGAGACATTGTATGAGACCAATGTTTCGTTAGGTACAGAGAAAACTGAAAAAAAAAAGGGTGTGGAGATGTGAAAGCCGGAAAGTGATTTAATGAAAATAGAAATTAAAATAAAATGGGAAACATGTGGGTCTTACGGGAAAAAAAAAATGTGTTATGTGGGTCCCTTTTGTTAAGATACTAGCATTTTGAAATTTTTCTATAGAACCAGACAGGGCTCCATTACGGAGCCTTATATAACACATGGCATTCATCTCACCGTGCATTTATAAATGCACGGTGAGATGAATGACATGTCATTTATAGGACTCCATAATGGAGCCCTATCTGGTTCTATAGAAGAACCGCATTTTGAGATCCTATGCAACAGAGAGGAAGAATCAAGCCTTGTCTTGCAGTGGTCTTAAAATCACAATACCAAAAGCCCGTCTAGCTCAGTTGGTAGAGCGCAAGGCTCTTAACCTTGTGGTCGTGGGTTCGAGCCCCACGGTGGGCGTGTAAAACTCCTTTCTTTTTTTCTTGTATTTTGTTTCTCCTTGAAAATTTATATTGCCTCTTTTCCTATTCTCACAGAATTTTGGGCTCACGTCACCATTGCCAACAGTGGCCTTGGCAGTTACAGCATTGGTGGGAGTTCTAACTGCAGTCTTCATCTTCCAATCCGCATCCAAGAATTGATCAGTTTTAACCAGTTCTTTTTTCTTTTTCTTTTTTTTTCAAAAGACGAATGTTTGATCATATTTATCAATGTTCTTGCTTTTCTTTCTTTTTTCTTGTAAGGGATTTATTTCAGAATACAGCTTATAATCCACCATATCTTCGGTTTCTCTTTCATGGTAGTGTTATACATACATAGTGGTGCTTTGAGTGTTTTAGGTGACTAGAAAGATGAGCTTGTGAAAATAGAAAGTCACTACGATGATGTACACCTTTGATATGTTTTGGGTAAATAAATGTAAGCTTTATTCTAAGGGCGCGGATATACGCACTCCAATAATTTATGAGTTGACCCCAAGTGATAAGAATACTCAAAAAACTTTTAAAATGTATTTTTTTTTTACTAAATTAACCCCACAAACACCCTATTTTACCCCTATTTAATATAATATATAATATAATAATAAATTAAAATAAAAATAATAATAATAAATTTGAAAAAGAATAGAAAAGGAAAGTGAGAGAGGAAGAAACTGCGAAGAAGAAAGAAAACGCAGGCAGACAGAGGAGAAAAAGATGAGAAAAAAGGGAAGAAGAAATTGTTTTGAAAAATCCATATAATTTACCGAGAGGAAGAATGGAACGGGATGAGCCATCAAACGTACGGGATAAGTTTCTCATTGGGTTTGATTCACTTATTAGGTTAGGGTTTGAAGTTTTTGAAAGTTTCTCATTGGGTTTGATTCACTTATTAGGTTAGGGTTTGAAGTTTTTGAAAAAAATTACCGTGTTCTACTCTGGTTCGTAGAACCAGAGCCATCTGTTCGGTCAAAAGAAAATTTCGAACATATAGGCCATGTTCATAAATATAATTCGAACAATATGCAAGTGTTCAAATAATATATTCGAACATATGTATAATGTTCGGTCAGAACTTCGAACATACATCAGTTGTTCATTAAAACCAGATCGAACATATTCGCGATTTTCAACCCAATAAATAGTAATACACCAAAAAAACAGAAAAAAAAATGACTAAAACAGATGTCAAGAATAATAACATTATTCATCTTGTTCTTATCATTATCCTTCATTCTTACAAGTTTTAATGTGAATTTTTTTAGGTATTGAAACAGGTTTTGGGGATGAAYAAGAAGTTACGAGGATTTAATATATTTCTGTATTGGGGTTAACTAATAGTATTTTGGGGTGCGTATATCCTCACATGGTATATATATATATATATATATATATTAATGTTTATATAATTTTATTAATTTTATTTTTTTAATTTTAATTATATATTGTGAGTAAGGTTATTTTAGTCTTTTCATTAAAGCCTATTTTTGTCTAAAATAATTTGGGGTAAACTCATAAGTTGTTGGGTGCGTGTATCCGCACTCTTATTCTAATTGGCAAAAAAATAAAAAATGACACTAAAAGTACCCTCGAAGTTTGTGTTTGATATAAATATACTAGGGTTTCCAGCAATTGGAAGCACAGCACAACTGAAGGATTTACAAGAAAACTGTATTCTTCACAATAACTTTTAATTCTCACAGAGAGCTACAATTCTACTTTCTAAGAAGAACAGTCATGAAATGTGAAGCTTACTGCAATGACATTTTCATTCTTTACTATCCAAAAATCTCATCAACAAAACACAGCTTGTCATATGGCAAAATATATATTTATAAAAAAAAAAAAAGTCTTGTACGGTAAAGCAAACTTCACCACAACAAAGGTCTCATCCAAAAAGGGGTTCTATTCCTACTTGCACAGACAGCAAAATTCCATTATCCTCGAGCAGACAATAAAAATGGTCCTAAAACGAAAATGTTACCTTCATTATATATAACTATTAAACTAACACATGATGAGCGGAGAACCTCAGAGTACACTTTTCAGTTATCATTTACTGTTAGACACAACATAAAAATATCTTTATTTTTTTTAAATTTCTATGGGGGTTCAAAGAATCAACATACAACTCTTGACAGCGTCACAATAAGCAATATTTCCGGGCAGCACATAAACCTGAAACAAAATCCAATTAACGATTTAATGAACGGAATGAGCACAAAGACCATAAACAAAGCGAAAAACACAAATAACTGTGGGGTGGTAAAAATAAAAGGGTATTAACTATTACCGGAGGCAATCCCAAGTGTTTAATTAAATCTCCATTGACTGCAAATCTTTGGACTTTTTCTTTTTTGCTTTATCTTTTCTAGTTTTACCACCTTTTCTCTTAGTTTTCTCATCTTCGGCAGGCTGTGTATTCTGCAAGTGTTGATAAATTGCACCCAAAGGATCTGACTCAAAAACTGGATGGTTAATAACAGTCTTCAACTGACTACTCTCTTTCAGCCTAAGGAGTAAATAGCACACGAACAAGTCAAGTTCAACACGAGTTTTGAGAAATAAAACAATATCAGTAATTCCAAAATATATACTATTGAATATACTCACACTAACATATTTCTCGTTTTACTGTTAATTTTGAATTCAGCAGGCTTTGAATCCAAGGACGACGTTAAAGCAGGGAGGTACTCTGAGAGGGAAGACAGATCATACGCCTTTAATCTCTTTTGCCGGCTTCGTTTCTTTTGTTTTTCCTGGTTGTAAAGCATTAATTTAATACTTCAAAAATCAAATAGCATAACCAAACAGATATTTACGCGTGGACAGACAATAAGAAACCATTAAAATCTATGGGCATGTATAGTTATGTTTCCAAACCCACTTTTTAATTTCCCAACTATTTATAAACTTAAAATCATGTTTGTTTATAATTTTTCATTGAAAATCATCATTCCATTTTCATTTTTCACATCAAACATCTCAAATCTATCGATCACTATCCCATCTTTTAGGATGTGGGCCCCCACCAATACAATTAAAATCTACTTCAAATATTATTATTTTTAAATTACATTCACTCAATGGGACCCACCACCTATAATCTTATCAATATATTTTCAAAATCAAAAAATTGAAAGTAGACCCGACCACTAGCAACTTTCAAATTATTATATACATAAAAAACTATTTCGAAACTACTCATCCAAACTTAATTCAACTTTCACACGAAAACCAATAACTTCTCAAAATTCATTTTCAACAATTCAATACATTGTTCGATTCCATTGCATTCTTATATCGAGTTCAAATCATTATAGACACAAAAAATGCAGTAATTTGAACTAATCATCCATCAAGAGAATACTTTTAACCGGAAAATCAGTAACTAGCATATCCATGTTATTAAAATACACTCACTACGATATCATATACCATCGATGGAAGAATCATCATACCTTAGAAATAGCTTTTTCCACAACTGAGCCCCTGACCACTACAAAACCAAAAAACCACATCAAGAATTTCATTCTTGTTTCTATGAATCACATGTTATGCTAGTGCAAAAGGTTAAAAAACA
>BMAC01000907.1:356383-366547 GCA_014905375.1 Phtheirospermum japonicum | reverse complement strand
ATATATATATATATATATATATATATATATATATATATATATAACTAGAGAGAGATCGTTACCACGCCACATAAATTATAATCTGCACTACATACATTAACGTTAAAATATATATTATTAAATACTTCTTTGTACATAACATTATTAGTCATGTTTTATTTTGTCTCGTCGTCATTGCATACTAATATTTCAAACCCATTCAATTTGTGACGTGCGAAACAACAACATATAGTTGACCATGACTGAATAAGGGATATTTCAGTTAAAGTCCGACATTCGATAGGGATTGACCCTGACTCTTGTTTATAATCATAGCATAATAAAATCATGAGCGTAAATTGATTTTGCTAAAACTTTAATGGGATTCTAACGTTAAAAGTTGTTAGACTCATTTGTAAAATTAATATTTTTTACCGGTGTTCGCACCAGTTAAAAGTTTACATTCAAGGACGTGCGTGAAAGGTTTCATAAAAACTATTCTCGTCTCATTACATATCCCATTGAGTGGTCTAAGTTACTCAATAACATAATAGGAGTCCTCACTTTTAGATACAACTCGTGGTTGGGCACCCCAAAATGCTTTATACCATTCAAGAATGCAGGCGTGTAAAAATCGTTCAGGAATCCATTCCCAACATCAGATTTGCAGGTGCGGTCTAGACTTAAGTAGGAGTACCCCTCACTAGAATTTAAAGCATTCATGTACTCTTTGGCTGAATTTACGATATCTAGAGTCGGAGCCAATATGGATTTGTCCTTCAAGAATATCGCGTCATTAATAAAGCTTCTGAATATTGGATACGTTTCCTCCACATTAGTTGCAATGGGTTTGCCCGAATAACAAAGGAGGATATCTTCATGAATTTATATGGCAGCATAACCGTCATTTGCATGTCTAATCTTTTCATCTCTAATGTTGGAAATCCATTCTGAGAACTCTTTTAATTCCATGCATTCCTCTCCATCACTGAGACTCTGGAGTCTCATGTTTTGGGCGAGAATCAACATAGTACAATGCTTTCATTGGCTGGACGCATTGATAGTAGCATTCACTCTATCCTACCGTTAGGGATAATAAGCAATATCTGGCGAAAGTCTCTACCAAACATAATAGTTTTTCCATCAAATAGTTTGTTTGTTGACCGGGTAAATATCTTCCATTATATCCTATAAGGTATTGTCAATAGCTTCAAAGCAATATTTATGCATCATTGGGACCTCGTCCCAAATTATGAGTTTACAAAAATCACCAATTCTGCAAGCGGAGTGCATTTCTTAATATTACAATCCGACCCTTCATGTAGATTTAGAGGAATACCGAATCGGGAGTGCACCGGTCCTCCCACCAGGCAAAAGGAGAGATGTTATACCACTAGAGGCCACATTCAGCACGATAATACCATTTGATCTCATCCCAGCAAATAGAGTTTTCCAAATATATGTTTTCCCATACTTCTATAACCATAAACAAAGAACATATCACCACTATCGGATTCGACCCACTCATTATCTTAGAGTACACATTTTTTTTGTTCACTCGTCATTGTCGAAAAAAGTGTGGCATTCTCCGATGACCATAACCTACGATCATAGTTCAACTACTCCTGGATCAATCTACTGTGATCGACACCACTGCCATCAGTTTCCAAAAATGACATAGAATCAAAATCGCGGAGGCTCTTATTTTGACATCTTAGTAGTTTTTCAATCTCTAACAGAGTTAACTCCTTTATCTAGGATTCATCCAATTTCAGTACTATAATAATAGTACACATAAACACATTAAGAAAACTAAAAGAGTAGATTTAATAATTTGAGATAATGATCAAATAGCAATAACGCGACTATTTACCTGAATTACTAAAGATTTGATGCTGTTTGTGAAGTATATTGTCTGAAAGATATTGCCAACTCTTATCCCAAACATATTTGGGCCAAGCCAAAGAATCAACTGTCAATAGTGATATAAAAAGGCCCCTAAGAGAGTGAGCGGACGCCCACTCACTTGCTTTGGTGATTCCATGAACATACTCTAGTTGTATACCAACAAACATCGTGCATAATGGTATGATATATGCTGAACATCATTATGCTCATGTAATATACATGGTAGGTACTGCCACAAATAATAGTAAGGTGACTCCTCAGGTAGTAATTACCCCAACAACCAAGAAGAACATAATACAACCTACTTATGCATGGAAGTTGTTTTCTATGATTCCACTTCCTTGTATACTTATCTCATACAAACTTAGAGTGTGCCTCGACATACGTTGAAAGTCTTGCCTTATGATATATCTTATTCACCTCCATCCACTCAAGGAACATGCTTTCCTTAACTATTTTCTGATGCAGGACATTCTCTATATCCTCATCCTCTTTATAAATAATGCTCTGCTTGTTCTCCAAGTGGAAGCTAAGGCAAATAACAGGAGAGTACTTATACTGCAGTTCAAAACCCAATAATCTCCAAGCTGTCTCCTCACACAAAGAAGCATACCTACAATCGTAGTAATGCTCACTTCATCAACTGGTTTGTTAGATTCACCATAGTTAGTGCTTTATTAGAACGCAACGGTCACGCAGTCCTGCCCTTTATCGACATACTTGAATAGTTACTTGATAAATCTCGATTGTTCGCACCACTCTACATTATTGTGAGCACCGTACTTAAAAATGTAGATCGTGAGGGGCAACATATATGTTTTCGAGAGGGGCACCACCTTTATCGATCATTCTCCTATTATCTCTACGTCTGTAACACGGATAGCCATCTTCAATCGATGTACTCTGCACGTACTACTTTGGAAAATGCTTTATACAACGGTCATCAACCATCCACGTCGAGATTTTCCTCATATTACCATATGTTCTATGCATCATATGACTTCCACGACTTCATAGTAGTTGGGGTCCGATGCCTCATCAGGTAATTCAATTGGAATTATCCAATCTATACCTTTGAGAGTTGGATACTCGACATGTTTTGCCAAAAACAACAATATATGAGCATCCAGTAATCCACGTTTTTAAAATTATATGGTATACACAATTGTAAAGTAAAAAAAATAGTATGTATTTGAATGATTGATAGACACAACAACAACAACATTCACACACACACACACACACACACACACACACACATATATATATATATATATATATATATATATATATATATGGTTGGGTTCAAATGAGAACTCGTCATTATATGTGAACCTAGGGACTCATTTTGACCATTAGATTGGATAATCTTGATGGTTGAGATCATGACACGTCAGCATGGTAATAATGTAAAAAATGCATTAATTAATTAAAAATGGTATTTTGGACATATATCAACGTTTACAAAGAGCACTACATTGTTCTTTAGAAAGCACAATAGATTAAGAAAAAAAACACTACGATTGTATACAAAAAGCATCACAAATTTCGTCTATAAACTGCAAATTCAAAATTTTGAAATGAAACTCAAATCTTCAACAAATCATAACTTTTTCAAATTTTATTCGTTTTGAATGAAATATATATCAAATTAATCACATTCTAAAGATCTAAAATTTAAGATACATATTGCATGTTTTAAAACGTAAAAATATATATATATATATAATTAAATTAAAAAAATTAGACTGATTTTAGCACTACAGTACTGTGTAAAAAGCAGAATGAACCTGGACATATAATTGCACTGTGCAATATTAGATCTAAGGCCAGGATTAGTCCCTAGGTTCACATATAATGACGGGGTTCTCATTTGAACCCAATCCTATATATATATATATATATATATATATATTGTAGATTTGTATAACTATCTTTGTACAATAAAGGGTTCAAGTTTAGTTTCCCATTTTTGTTTTGTTTATTTTATTCATTAATTCTTGATATTGTTCATTGTTAGTGTAAATCAAAGGAATGGACTATAGTGCAATCTTAGTTTTCTAATGGTTGGACGAAATCACAATAATCACAATTTCCTGTTTAAATATTCTGAAAAAGATAATTTATTTTTGTTGTTAAGATCGTTTTAGAGTTGCTGCATGTACCATTTTGCAAATTATTTTGGATTTTTATGTATTCTGGTCATTATAGATTAAATACAAATAATATATTATAAAATGTCCAGAATTGGAATGCACTTAATCTTTCTTGTAGGGTGTATTCATTTTGTTGATTTTGCTTGTTCTTTGCAGTAAAAAAATAGTTGGCCGGACTTGCTTTGATTATGTTAATACAATATGATTTATCTATGAGACTGAAACAAAAAAACTTAATTATGCTAATACATTATCATTTTGCTTGTTCTTTTAAGTTATTTAATGTTAACACATCATTTAACATGCAAACTATTTCTATTTTCTAAAGTATATCATACGTGTGGTAATACATTATCATTTTGCTTTGATTATGTTAATATATTATCATTTTACTTGTTCTTTACTTAAGTTCTTTTATGTTAACACATTATCATTTAACATGCAAACTGTTTTTATATTCTTAAGTATTTTGAAAATGAGATTGAGTATGTAAGCTAACCTAATTCAATTATACTGAAATTGTTATGTATACTCTAACTTATTTATTTTTATACGAACTTTTAATCCCTTTGACATCTTGAATGTTGGGTTTTAATATATAAATAATTTTGAAATTGAATGTTGTTTGATCTATAAGACAGTATTGTATAAAAAGAATTATGTTTTAACTTTATCAAATAGTTATCAAAGGTTTTCATCAAAGAACATGTACATCCAGGAAATATTTAAGAATACTAAGTTATATTGCATATAATTGTCTTACTGGGAATGAGTATTCAATTGGTAAGAGTCTGATATACTGATATATCTAACAATTCAAAGTTTGTTTGTTTTGTTAATATCCATCCAGACTCTAACATGCCAACTTTTTTGTGTATTGTGATCTAACTGTTTTATCACTGTGTATTAGGTTTATGCTAACTGATTTGCATATATTTGTGTGTATTTTTTTTGTATATTTTTGTGTCTCATTTTGTGTATTTTAGATAGATTTAAGTCGTATTTTATCCTTATTTTCCTTATTTTGCATTTTCATAGCCTTTGTCATCTTTTTAGTGTTTTTCATATTTCTTTCTCTTATTTTCATAGATTCTTGAAGTTATTTTGCCTTTTTTTTGGATAGACGAGTGACCCAAGTATATTCTCGAGGATCACAAACGGCTCAATTTGACGAAAAGACTACCCGAACCCATGAAGCACAGCCGTCAATCGATGCCGAACTGACATCCAATCGATGCACATTTTTCGCATACATCGACCGCGTGTGTCGACCGACTGGCCGAAGACTTCCCGCCACCGTTGATAGACGCCCGATCAACTAGCCATAGACACACACCTTTTTTCCACCATCGACTAAAAAGTGTCAATCGACAAAGGATCGATGACAAAGAGACCGTTGATCGACGGTCGATCAATAGAGGCCATTTTCAGCCAATTTTGACAAATTACAAATTTGTCCCCAATTTCACCTATTTAAACCCACACCTAAGACTTGAAAGGAGGCTTTTGAACCCTTTAGGGTTTGGATGCCCAAGCATTGCTTATCCTCTTATTTTCATCCTTTTGCACATTCAAGCATAAAATCTTTAGTAACTTAGCTTAGCTTGTAGAACTTTAGTAGTTAGGTAGTTTAGTTTGTAGTGTGGATTAGCTTATTGTACTTGTTCAAACTTTATCTATTTTGGATTTCAGGATTTGAAGAACTTTTCTATTTAGGTAATTTCGAAGTCATGTTCTTTTGCATTTTCCTTGTAATTTCTATGAATGTTTAAAGTAATTGGTTTCCTCATGTTTGGATTGTAGTATAGATATTTAAGATTTTATTGTGTTGTTCATGAACCTTTCAAATTTCCACTATTGTTTTCTTCTTGCTTTCTTTCAAGCTTTTTTTTTTTAATTACCTCTTTTGGCATGCTTTAGGTAGTTGGTAGTGATAGGTAGATGGGTTGTGCCAGTTTAGTCATTTCTTTCACCTAGTTTTTATTGTAGTCTAGATTCATGATTAAGATGTTTTCAAGCCTTGTATTAGTAATTTGAATGTATTTTCCCTCTATGCCTTGTTTTTTTTTTATTTAAGCTTGATTTATGAGTTCATGATTTTAGTAGCTTGCTTATGGATTTTCCTACTGGTTTAATTATGTTTATGCTTGCTCTATGTTTATGTTATTGTATTTCTTGATGAGTTTAGATTAAAATTCATGGGTCTAGTTCTTAGATGAGTTTAGAACCATCACTTGACATTATTTGGTGTTTAATTTACAATTTGGGAAGATTGAGAAAGGTAACTTGTAGATTACGTGTTCGATTAAATGCTAATTGGTCGTGAAGATGAGTCCAGAGCCCTAGACCCTCATTTTATCAATCATTTCAAAGCTCTCAACTTCAATTCAAAAATTGATCGTGTGTTTAGTGTAGATTTTTTTTTTATTTTCTCGTTCGTGATTCAAATATAAAAATTGCTTTCGTTTAGTTTTTCTCATGAGATTCAACTTGAGTCACCTCACTGCACTACGATGGATCCCGTTCTCTTGTGAGCGATCCTTAAATATTTGTAAAACATACTGCATTTGAGATCACTTTAAAATTTGGCGTCGTTGGTGGGGAAGGCTAAAGGTCGTGTTTTTTATGTTTGCTCTTTGTGACCTTTATTTATGTTATTGTTTGTTCTGTTTGTATATTGTGTTCATGTTTGATTATTCTTTTTGTTTATTATTCTTGTCTCCTGCCAGTGCATTTGATCTCGTTTGTTGAGTGATGTGTATGTAAAGTGACATCAACCAATGTGAGATTTAGCAACACGAAAATGTACAATTATTAAGTGCCTTCGCGAGTCCTCACAATCTTCATGGTGCATATCAACCTCTTTATGCCGGTGTTCAAGCTCCGCTACTCGCTATCCCACTTAGCTTTAAGATGCGAGCTTATGATATTGAGGATTTTTAATATGATCTAATGCAGTTGTTCGATGGGCTTCCGAGCGAGGATCCACTTGACTTTTTCCATAAGTTTGACAATGTCACTCATTCATTTCCTCTTAAGGTCCTCACGATGGATCAAGTTAAGATGCGAATCTTCTCATTTTCGTTGGGGGTCGGGCAATTACATGGTTTAATAATGCAAAGCCCCGCTCTATGCTATCTTGGAATGTGGCGTATTATCGTTTCATGGAGGAGTTCTATCATCCTCCCCCACCTCAGGTTCCTCTTTTTTGAGTTATAATTCATATGCTCCATCTATTTCTAATTACCATTCATTGAGATACAAATCCTATAATCTTCCCACCTCGACCCCTTATAATCTGAGTTTTGATTCCCATACCCACCTCACAGTTCTCACAATCATAGTTCGTACGCTCCACCCATTTCCCCTTTTTATTCGAGTTATGTTCATACCCTTCACCCACTCTTAACTCCTGTTCACCAAGGTACGAATCTTATGCTCCACCCGCCTCACCCTATTTTAATACGATTTATGATTGTTATGCTCAATCTACTTCAAATTCCTAAGCGCCGAGCCTCACGCCTCAAGCCTCTCCTCATGCATCATACTCTCATTATCTGAGCTATGATCATTATCCCTCGTCACTTTTACGTGATTGCATTCAATTTAATGAGGCTCCCTTGGTTAAAGGTGATACAAGCTTGATTGGTGCTTATGTGGATTGAGTATGGAGGCGACAGTTGAGGGTGAGGATATGGATGTGAGTATCGCGCCCCTTGTTCGAGTTGATGAAATTGTGGGGGTGCTGCCAATTTTAAGTACCGGTGGTGAGCAATGATTTGAGCATGTTGGCTCTTCTTGAGAATGAGGGTGAGTTGGTGGGCCCCGTGGTTTTGGAAGAGCATGAGTATACCCCTTTGCCGTTCGATGAAGATGTATTAGTAGACGAGTGCAAAGAAGTGTTACACTTGGATTATATATATATATATATATATATATATATATATATATATATATATATATATATATATATATATATATATATATATATATATATATATATATATATGAATTTTCACATTTATGCGAATACAATGAGTTGGGCATAATCTCCTAGTCATGACTAGTCCCAACAAAATATAGGCAGTATCATAAACAAGCATCCCAATATATATGCATTACGCAATGTCAGTCAAGCAACAAGATCTATGTATTCATCAGATTTGCATAGATTTCAAATTAATCCATGATTTTTTTACCAAGATTCTCATTAGATTTGCGTTAATTTAGCATGCATAAATGAATCGTACTTTTTGCACTTACTTTTTGTTTAAAAAAGTTCGTCCACAAGAGAACGGAGCGATTATAGGTGATAAGTTTGATTCGAGTCGAATATCTCGAGGAATGACAATCGGGGTCAAAATATTCATTTAAACACAATTATCTAAACACGCGATCAATAAAGTTGATGGTTTGTTTTGTTTTAAAAACTAAAAATAATTGATCAACTCGACTTTCAACTTAAACAAAGCAAGTAAACAATCAAGCTAACGTATCAAACCAGTTTTTCGAACATGAAAATTAAACACGAGAAAAAGAAACGATAAATAACAAGTAACGACTAAAGGTGTTCGATCAAATTACGAGAACCAAAATAGACATGAAATTCACTAACACCTAAACAACGACGGATTAAAAAGTAAGATTGAATAAACGAGAAAATCACCAAAGATATTCATCAATCTACGCAAACAAAGTCATCACCAAAGCATACGAATAAACAAGATCCAAGATTAACGCAAGAAATAAAATGAAAATCAACAATCAAAATTCACAAGATAATTTCAAGAGTTAAGCTATAGAAATTACCCAAGCGTATTATGAATACAAATTGTAGAAAAATAAATCAACGAGCTATCAACGAGCTGAATTCTCCAAATTATTTGAAAATAATAGACGAAAGTGAATTATTCAAAGAAGAATCAAGCAAGAGTGAAAGGAAGACTCAAAAGTTTAAAAACATGGAAAACTAGGTTTAGGAAAGATAAGTGTCTAGTTCTGATCAAGTTGTGGTCTCAGCTGAAGAGTGACGACTCTTAAGTAGTGTCGGTCGAGGAAGGCGTCGCAGTAATTCCGCATGAAAATGACGACTGTTAATCGACCATCGATTTGCATTGATCGATGGTGTCTCTGGCATCGTTCTCCATCGACGCTGGCAGTCAGTCGATAGTGGCGCGTGGCTCTTGGCGTGTCGATTGACTAAGGTTGTCGATTCAGCTGGTGGGCGCGCGTCGATCTCCCGTCGACGGGCGCGTCGATCAATGGTTGTTGGAATTCTTCGGCATGTCGGTCGACTGAGTTATTTGACGTGGGTGAGAGGTGTGCGTCGGCACTACATCGATGACGCGTCGATTATAGGTCGACCGATGACAGCTTTGCGAGTCCGTGTCCGGCTTTCATCGTCCCGAACTGGTCGTAACTCACGAGAACGCACTTGGCTCCGCTCGGAGAACTAAAATAGACACGAAGACCAAATTAGAATGAAAATTAATAAAAGACGAGAGGAAAAGGTGTTGAACGGGATAGAAACAAAACGACCTACAAAAGTACTAAAAGTAAGAAAAATAAGAGAAAATACGACCTAAAACCCGCTATAACACACAAAACAAAATGAAAAAAAAAAAGAAAATCACACACAAATATGTACAAATCAACAAAGTAAAAGGTAATAGAATCAAATCCAATAATATCAGATACGGATTCCAAATAAATTTAATGGAAAATCAAGCAACATTTAAAAAAAGAATCCAGAATGTCAAATTACCTTGAAGAACCATTTTAAAAATTTTAAGTAAACCACGAATACTAACTTAACCTCGAAAAATAGCATGGAGATTGGATATCAGGCTGAAAACTCCAGTATATAGGATGCACTTTAAGTTCAAAGACACCCTATGAGTCCACCGGAATCATCTGTCCAGAGAAACAAAAAAGAAAAAAAGTTGAATAGTCTTTTAAGAATATATTCCCTTGTTAGACTTGGCCTTACCTCTTAACCCCAGCATTGCCATAGATGGTGTTCTGTCTAATATATTGCAACAAATGATATTTTTTTTTATTTTTTTTTCTTTTTCTTTTGGGGTGGGGGTGTGGGGGGGGGGGGGGTTGGGGGGGGGTTGGG
>BMAC01000907.1:277421-334578 GCA_014905375.1 Phtheirospermum japonicum | reverse complement strand
TGAACGCTGCTTTTAAGGTTTTGCGAAATCGATTTTCATTCTAGTTATACTTTGAATTTATCGTTTGTTCGAGGACGAACAAACCAATTAAGTGTGGGGTAGTTGATTAGAGTAGATTTGTCCTTATTTTTATTAGCTTATTAGTTTGTTTTTCTATTTGTTTTTGGTATAAGTTTGACGATTTAAACTTAATTCTGTATTTTTATAGTTCCGACTTATTTTACCGTATATTAATCGTAATTGATGCAAATAGGTGATATTTTGTTGTTTTCACCTTACAGCTAAGTAACCGAAAGAGTTCAGTACGTAATAGACGAAGTTCGATGTTCAAGAATAGGAGAACGGGCTTTCCGGTGAAACGAGTAGCAAAAGATCGAGAGACGAAGACAGACGCTCTGTCGCGTCGACTGACGCTCTATCGACGCTCTGTCAACGCGAGCCATGGTCCACGTCAGTCGATGCAAGGCCGACGCACTGCTGATGCTATGTTCTGAAGCGTCGACCGAAGGAGCGTCAGTCGACGCACCGTCGACGCAACTTGCTGAAGCGTCGACTGAAGGAGCGTCAGTCGACGCACCGTCGACGCAACTTGCTGAAGCGTCGACTGAAGGAGCGTCAGTCGACGCACCGTCGACGCAACTTGATGAAGCATCGATGCAAGCCCGCGTCAGTCTACGCACCCGCCCAGCCGATGCGCACGCCCATGCAGTACCAACGCCGAGCACCAGCGCGAGTCAGTCGATGCACCGTCGACGCGACGGCCCAGAATTCGGATTTTAGGGTTTCTTGTGCGCCAAGACTTGGAATTTCAATATAAACCCTCCTTATTTCGGATTTTTAGAGAACACATGACCACCTAGGGTTTCTTAGCTCAGAATAAATATAATACCACATCTCATAACGAGATTTAAATACGAAGATCAAGGATCGAAGAACAACGCGTCCAAAACATCGAATTCGCGTTCGGGATTCAATCTTCGCCCAAGATCGACGTGCAACTCCGGAATAGCTGGAGCTTATCATTGCTTTTAGTAGTTACAATAAGTTTTCTAAATTCTTAGTTAATTTAGTAGTTAATTTCTAGTTTAATTCTTAGTTAATCTCTTAGTTAATTCTAATTTAATTAGTTTAATCATTTTTATGCTTGGATATTGGTTAATTTAGTTTACTTATGGGATTGATTTATGTTTAGTTATTCGTTCTTAGATTCATATGATACAATTGCTTCATGGTAATTTCTTATATTCATGTTCTTAGTTTCGTTAATTAGAATTAATTCGTAGCATTCTATAGATAATTATTGCTAGTAGTTGGTAATATAGTTTAGAGTAATTAGTTAAATTATCTTTAGTTTAATTTCTGCTTTATTTTATAATGATCAATTCAACATCTTTTAAAATCCCAAATGTACATGTATGTTATTTTAGTTCATAAATTGAGAAAAACATCCAAAACTCCGAACAGTTGTTTTCTCGAGAGATACGACTCGAGTCAAACTCATCACCCTACAAGTACCTCGTACTCTTACGAGCAAACTGACGTGCTTTTAAATTAATTTATTAAAAATGGGGTGCAAAAAAGTTTAGATCAGGAGCATCTGTTCCTATTGCTCACATTGGTAATACCATCTTACACTCTCAAACTCCTAATTCACACTCATTTTTGTTAAGAAACCTCTTACATGTACCAGACATTACAGATAATCTTCTTAGTGTCTCTCATAATAAAGTCTTCTTTGAATTTCACCCTTTAATTTGTCTTGTCAAGGATCAAGCCACTCAAGCCACTTTACTCAAGGGAACTCTTAAAGATGGAATTTACTAGTTCAAGCTCCAAGCACACAAGCCTACTACCTCACTCTCGCCTAGCTCAACTCAGTCTTTTCCTAATAATAATGTTGTGTGCATCCCAAATGTTCATTCAGTTTCAATAAAGGTCCACCTAGTTTAGAGCTCTGGCATAAAAGGCTAGGTCATTCTAGTGATGATGTAGTACAAAGGGCTTTCAATGATTGTAATTTGTATTTTGTTTCAAATAAGAAAGTTTATGTTTTCTCTCCTTGTGTTGCTTCAAAAATTCATAGACAACCTTACTTCGTATCAAACACTGTTTATCATATTCCTCTAGAGTTGGTGCACTCAGACTTATGGGGACCTTCACCTGTTAACTCAAGAAATGGTTTTAATTACTACATAACCTTCATTGATCAATACAACAAGTACACTTGGATTTTTCTTCCCAAACAAAAGTCAGATGCCTTTGAGGCGTTTTTGCAGTTCAAATCTCTTGCTGAAACACAACTAGCTATTAACCTGAAAGCTATACAGACTGACTGGGTGGAGAATATAAAGTGTTCTCCAAGTTACTTCAAGATCATGGTATTCTGCATAGAGTTTCTTATCCTCACACCCCGCAGCAAAACGGTGTGGTTGAGAGAAAACATAGGCATATAGTTGAAACTGGTCTATCCTTACTCTCACAATCCTCTCTTCCCACATCCTTTTGGGACGATGCATTCATAACATCTGTGTTTGGGACGATGCATTCATAACATCTGTGTACCTCATAAACAGACTACCTATAAAATCACACACATACAAGTCACCCTTCAGAATCATTCATAAAGGCAAACCTGATTACTCAATTCTAAGAGTTTTTGGTTGTCTTGCCTATCCTCACCTTAGACCCTTTAACAAACACAAACTTCAACCTCGATCAGAAGCAGGAACCTTCATTGGTTATATCAACCAATACAAAAGCTACAAATTCTATTGTCCAGTGGAAAAATCATTTTCTCAAGGGATGTGATCTTTGATGAACACCATTTTCCTTACTCCAAATTCACTGTGACCTCTACCTTATACACCCAATTCTCAAATTACTTCCTTCATACCAGTATATAACACTCCTGATTCCAGAAACACCACATTACCAGCTCTTTCACAATCATCTACTCCTTGCATAACACCTCACAAATCTCCTACACATTATTCCTCATCAATAAGAGTTAATCATACTTCTCAACCTTCCTCCTCTCACACAACACACTCACTTAATCAAAATTCCTATTCAACTGTCCGTTTGTTTGTTCAACTACCGGCTCTAAGTGATGAGCACAATAATCAACAACCCATTGATAGTACCAACAAAGTTATCACCAAGCATCCAATGGTTACAAGGTCCAGGGCAGGAATTTACAAACCAAGAATCATCACTGTTTCTAGCACTGAAGAACAAGAACCTAAGAATGTGACTGATGCCTTATCTATCCCACATTGAAAATCAGCAATGCAAGAGGAATACAATGCACTAATGAAGAACAAGACTTGGATCTTAACCCCTTTACACCTGGTAAAATCTGATTGGATGCAAATGGATATACAAGTTAAAAGGGATGTTAAGGGCAACATCTCAAGACACAAAGCAAGACTGGTTTCTCAAGGCTATTCTCAGTCTCCTAGCTTGGATTTCTTTGACACCTTCAGCCCTTTGGTCAAGGCCACCACCATCAGAATTATGTTAAGTATTGCTGTCACCTATTCCTGGCATATTAAGCACTTGGATATCAATAGTGCCTTTCTACATGGGCAGTTATCAGAGGATATCTACATGAACAACCAGCTGGTTTTGAGCAGGGCAAAGATCTTAATCTAGTCTGCGAATTATCAAAGGCCATTTATGGTCTCAAACGAGCTTCAAGATCATGGTTCAACACTATCAGAACTGCCTTGTTTCAATTAGAGTTTCATAACACCACTTCTGACAGCTCCCTCTTCACTAAGTTTGTTGGTAAAACACACACATACCTGCTCATGTATGTAGATGATATCATTCTGATTGGTGATTCATCTAAGGAGACCAACAACACCATCACTCAATTAAGTCAAATGTCTTCCCTAAAAGATCTTAGCTACATTCATCATTTTCTTGGCATTGAGGTCACTAAAACCAAAGAAGGTTTGCATCTGTGCCAAAAGAGTTATATCAGAGAGCTATTGTCAAAAGTACACATGGCAGAAGCAAAAGGAACACCTACATATATGGTCGCCTTAGGACAACTTTCTAGGTTCAAAGGAGTTCCTCTTGACAACATGGCTACCACTTACAGAAGTATAGTTGGAGGGCTACAATATGTCACCATCACCAGGCCTGAAATCTCCTTTAGTGTTAACAAAGTGAGCCAGTTTATGTCCTCTCCTCTAGACTCACATTGGGAATGTAGTTAAAAGGATTTTGAGATATCTGAATGAAACTTCTCATTATGAACTGCATATCTGTAGATCATCTTCCTTAAACATCATAGAGTTTTCAGACTCACATTGGGCCACAAATATTGATGATAGAAAGTCAGTTACTGGCTTTTGTGTTTATTTAGGCAACAGTGTTGTGTCTTGGAAATCAAAGAAGCAATGTAGTGTCTCTAGGTCAAGCACAGAATAAGAATACAGAAGTTTGGCTCATGTGACTGTAGAAATAATGTGGCTTCAATCCTTATTACATGAACTGAGGATAAAGCAATATAAATTGCCAAAAGTGTGGGTTGATAACTTAAGTACCATTGCCTTAGCATCAAATCCTGTTCTTTATGCCATAACAAAGCACATTGAGATTAATTTGCATTTTGTCAAACAACCTGTTTCCTCAGGAGCATTACAAGTGCTCCATGTTCCATCTATTGATCAAATTGCAGATATTTTTACAAAGCCTCCGAGTTTTTAATTCTTCACCAGGCTGAGGAACAGGTTCAATATAACTCCTTCCCATTGGCTCGGATTGAAAGGGAATGTTGGAAATCAAGTTAACCATACAACACTAGAGGACAAAGGATCAGCTCTCCAGACAAAGAACAGGTCGGCGAGCTAGAAGACAAGAAATAGAACAGCTCGCCAGTTCAAGTATTAGGTCGGCGAGCTATCAGCTTGGCAAACAAAAATCAGCTCGGCGAGCTAGAGCACAAGGATCAGCTCACCAGGTAAAGGAACAGCTTGGCGAGATAGAAGATGAGGAATAGCTCGGTGAGCAAGAAGACAAGAACAACTCAGTAAGCTAAAAGACAAAGGAACGGATAAGCATGACCAGCTTGCAATGTTCATCAAGTGAATAGTGGACACCAATGTGAGAAGTGTAATAATCTAAGCGGCTGGCGGCTGGATGATGTATTAGGGTTAGTTAGGTGTGGATAAACATATTAGGGTTAGTCGCATAAAGTAGTGGTTTGCACTGTTATATATACATGCACATGTATGCAATAGTGATCATCAGAAAATAATTAATACAAAGATTTTTATTTTCATAATGTTTTCGTTTATGCTTTACGGTCCCTTTAGTCAACTTTCCATATTTAGTTTAAATCCTTTCAATTACCAACATTCCTATTTTTCTTAAAGGCACACAAAAAAAAGGAAAAAAGGGAAGAAAATTAGAGAAATTAGTTAATTCATTAGATTCTAGTAAATGATATACAGACTTGCAGCTAAATCTTGAGATGCATAAATCCAGAAAATAGCATCATAAAACATTAATAATACAATTTTAATAGAAAACTCATATCTTTGTCATTGTTAAACAAAGGGAGTCAATAAAAACACAAATATACAAGTCTAGAACAAATTCATTCATAAGATGAAATGTTAGTCTCCCTCTCTTTACAAGTAAAAATACCAAGATTAAACCTTCTTCACAATTTCTTCATTTGCCCGTCTGTAGTACGTCATTATGCGGATTCAAGTAAGATCATATGCATCTCTAAATGTTTTTCTTTCTATAAACCTAAAAGCTCAAAAGAATTAGAAAAAGGAAATTTGCACAAATTCTGATAGAATCAAAAGAGAAGAAAAAAACACATTTGACCAAAAGGCACAAAAAAGAAACAATATAATTACAAAGATTACATATCACCAGATTCTGAAATCTGCACAAATTCAGATAAAATCTTGTAGGTTACAATAGAATATTTAAGCATTCAATTGAGTTACTCCATTTTAATTTGGGTATATGTGAAAAATTGGTTTAGGGATTTTGAGTTGTGTTTTGTTGTTGGTAGCAGAGAAATGGTGGCGTCGACTGAAAGCCGACTACCAAAGTTGTGATTAGGAACGACAGAGGTCTGCGGTGGAGAGGATCTTGCTGCAGAGAGAAAAAGTTAGATGACCTTTTCAATTTTAGAAAGTTAGTAAAAACCTAAGAGGAGAGGGAAAAAGCCACAAAGGTATAAAAAGAAAAGGTAAATTAGGTAAATAAAGCGAAAATAGGTATACAGTAAAGTGAATCATGAATATTTTTATCGTTTGACCCAAAATAAAGATATTTATTACAATTTCCAAAAAACATATTGAGATATTTATCAAACCCAATATGTGCGGGCAACCAAACGAACCTGATCAAGGTTCGAAAAGACATAAGGCGTCGTAAGACGGTAAGATCAAACCTCAAGCCTTGAAAGTATATATATATAAAATAAAAAAAAATTAAAAATGCTTTTCATGCCTAGGCTTCGCATATATGTACTAGTTTAACACCCGTGTGTTACATGAGTTTATCAAAAGATAAATATAAAAAATATTTATATTCATTATAGAGTTTCTAAATTTAAAAATAAGAAAAATTCAATAGATATCGTATTCTCAGCTCGTGTCTTCTACAAATGGTTAATTACTATTTATTAGCTATTATTTTTATTTTAATATTTAGATTAGATTCATTAATAATTTCATATTTACATACGTAAATAAATTCATAACTTGTTACATGCTCTATCAAATTTTTATTAATTAATTATTATTAAATATTTAATATTTTAATATTTAAATTAAATTCTATAATAATTCTTAGTTACATACTTAGAAAAATTTAAAAGATGTTATATTCTGAACCCGTGTTGTATTGTACTGGTGTCTAATTAATATTTATTAATATTATATAAATTTATATTTTTATATTTAAATTGAATTATTTAATAATATTTAGTTACATACTTAGATTATTGAGGTAACTAGTAATTTAAATATATTATATATATTTTAAATTTTATTCTCAATACAACGTATTTAGATTATTAACATATAATTAATTTTTTTACAATTAATATTATATTATAAAAGTATTTGAGTTTTTTCTAATTATATATGACTTTTTATGTAATTATATTAGAAGAATAAAAGAAATATTGAATTAGTTAATATATAATCAAAGGAAAGAATTAAATTATAAAAATATATCTAAAGAAAGAAAAGATTAAATTAGACAAATATAATAAAAGGAAATATAATAAATTAGGTAAATATTAAAATTCTTATAATATTAGAATTCTTATATTTAGTAAGTCTCCAAACCTCGACAAGCAATCATCCGAACCACAAGAAAATTATACGTCAGCCCGAAACCTCCTAAGCAGACACGTATGATAGAAATCTTTTCGTTTAGTACATAAGTGAGATGTGTGTGTGTGTGTATGAAAGTTAGCACAATAATAATTATACGTACAAAATTAACTAACTATTACATTTAGTTAGCACAATTCTAATTATTTGCTCATACAATTAGATAATAAATAAACACCATCTGATATTCAAGTTTCTCCAAAGCAGTATCGGATATAAGTAAAATAAGATAGGACTTAGCGCATCTCCAATGCAATAGTGCTAATTGATCATATGTGTCAAATGACATGACATTTTATAAAAAAAAAAGTTCTCCAATGCATCAATGTTAATGTTATATATGTGATAATTTATTTTATTTATTTTTAGAAAAAATAAAGAGAGAGAAATAACATGATTGGACGATATCTTTAATGTTATATATGTGATAATTTATTTTATTTATTTTTAGAAAAAATAAAGAGAGAGAAATAACATGATTTGATGATATGTTTAAAATTAATTGTAGACATTGTCAAGAGTAATGTCTAGAATTTAACATTACTTTTGACAATGCCAAGCATTTAATGTACCACATAATTATTTTAATTTGCCACATAATTACTTTTATTCCATGTGACAAATTTTTCACTTTCAACATTGTTGCATTAGAGATGCTCTTATAACTTAAATACATAGTCAAAATATTAACGTTACATGACTTTTTAGTTTGAGTTTGGGGGTATTATAATTTATAAAATACTTTATTATAACCCAATTTAAAAATAATTTTTTTTATCGATCATCAAAAAGGTTTTTGAACCTTTGCACGTATAAACACGCCAAAGCGGTCAACTTGTATATTGACCATCTTTTTCAACGCCTACCCTCATTTGATGCCTTTTTGAACATCGGACCTGATATTTATTGTATTCCACAGTTATTTTGGTGGAAGTGGAATTTATCTATCTATATATAAAAAAGCTAGCATTTTATAAATAGTAGTTTAAAAATTTTGCCGCCAAAATGTATTCCTAAATTGACTAACACATTTTAAGGAAAGTTTCAATCATTAATTTAATTACTAAATAAATACTTATGATTATAGATATTATTTAATTACTTACTAAATAATTGGATAATGATTTAAGATAGGTAAGGATGTTTCCAAAACCATAATTTCCTATTTACATTTTGTCTCTAAAATATATAAAATATATTGATATAAATATTAAATTAATTAAATCTATAATTATAATAATTACATTACATTTTAGGGTAGATATTACATTATATTGTGTTTATCATTTTTCTTAGTAGGATAATCCATATTTCACAGTTTTTGTAGTTGATCTATAGAATATATTTACGTAATTTTAAGAATATAAAAAAAAAATATGTTTTATAAATAGTATATACAACATTTCCCCGCCAAAAGTGTGTTTCTAAATTATAAATATTCTATCTATGTTTTGAAACTTGACCCGTACACTGACCCCAACTGGCATAACGGTTACCAGGTTATTGAGTCAACAGTCGGGTCACCGAGTCAATTACTTACCCGGGCAAAAAATAATAAAAATATAAATCTTTTTTTTTTGTAACTTAGATAATAAATTAAATAACTTTATATACATATAAATCACATTTAAAATGTCATAAACAAACATTCATATATTTCAAGAACATAAATATATTGTCCTTCAAACATATCAATTTATATATTAAATTTCCAAATATTATAAAGACGAAGTGAAAAAACCAAGAAATTTAATATATGAATTGATATGTTTAAAGGATAATATTTTTATGTTCATGAAACATATGAATGTCTGTTTATGACTTATCAAATTTCCAAATATTATAAAGAGGAAGTGAAAAAAAAAATCAAAAAAATGAATAAATAACAAAGTTAATCTTATTAATATGGTTACATAGGCTTAGAGATATATAAGTGAATATAAAAAAATAACAATAAACTTTCAATTATGTAGAAAAAAGTAAACTTTTTAATAAAGAGAAAAAAAAAAGAATGCCTGCATAATTTTTACAATATTGAGTACCGATAAAAATAGTTGTTGCGTACTATTTTTACAACCTTCAGTGCCGATAAAAAAATTTGCCGTGTAATTATTTTGTGTATCACATCAAATTTAAACAAGTTGTTTGGATTGGAAAGGTTACTATAATTAATGGTCTAAGGATAACAAGAAATTCAATTTCAAATTAATGGTCTTTTCGGGCCGTGGGTCAGCAATTGATGCCTGGCCAACCCAAGTAGCCGGGTCTAAAACGGGCTGACTGTGAAACAGTTTATTAAGCCGACTTCCATCAAGCAGTGCTTCAGTGTGGCCGGGTTTCGGGTCAATCCGTCGGGTTGGGTCGGGCCGGGTATAAAATAGTGATTCTTATGTTTAATTATATTGCGATTATTAAACTTCAGAAACTATTAAATATGAGTTTAAATCTTCCTTATTACCTATTAAATTTCTCAATATATAGACATTGCAATTAATTTTAAAGAAATCTTCATAATTGCTTCATAATATTCACAATAATAATCAAATCAATTAAATTGAATTTTCTTTTGAGACTATTAAATTGTGATTTAAATCTTCCTTATCTATAATATAACGAGAGTAAGAGTAAATCTATTTATTTTACCGTGATGACAAGTAATATTAGGAATGCGTGTTGATCATAAAATTAGCCAAAATTTAAATCAGGTTATTATTATTATTATTGTGAACAATTTTCATGATTCATTTTTATTATTTAAGATCTACTTGACTGAGATAATTAAAGAAGTTGAGATAACTGGTAGATGGTAGTTGATTATAAATTTTTGTTAGGCAATATGTGATTGAAGATTGATTTAGCGATATAAACATTATCGAGTGATATACAACTAATATACATAAAAAGCAAGAAAAATATAAAACAATAATAAATATATATTTCTAAGAAAATATATTAAGAAAATAAGAAAAAAAAAACGATACCAAAATATTATATTGATAAATAAGAATCTCCTTATGTCTAAAAATAACACTTATCCAAAACTATAAATTAACATATTAGCATATAAAAAATTATAAAGGAAAATAATAAAAA
This sequence comes from Phtheirospermum japonicum, assembly GCA_014905375.1. Classification (NCBI taxonomy): domain Eukaryota; kingdom Viridiplantae; phylum Streptophyta; class Magnoliopsida; order Lamiales; family Orobanchaceae; genus Phtheirospermum; species Phtheirospermum japonicum. The sequence continues at coordinate 324,106 of BMAC01000907.1, read as the reverse complement.
AAAAATTATTTAATCAACTATCAACTGATTAGAAAAAACTACAATTTGTAACTTTTTTCCGAAATAGACCTTTTTAAGTCTCAACTATCAGGAGCTTATTAAAAACTTTTACCAAACATATAAATGTGTTGATTAAGGGTGAATAAGCAATCGCTCAACGAAGCGGATAAGTAAGGATACCCTAAAGTGAAAGAGGTATCACTTTTCATAGATCTAAATTTATATAGTCTTACGCATTTTGAAGCACTAATTTGTGCGTTGGAGAGGTTTCACCGAAAAACTCTCTGATCCTCTTTCTAACCTCATTTCTTGGTGCAGGTTCTCGAGCATATGATGGAACACAGTGGTTCAAATTCCTTACTCAACCAAATGACGTCGTATGTGGTAAACTCTGAAGTTAAGGTGTCAGTAGGATGGTGGACCTTGATTGAATCTGACGTAATCTGGTGACGGATCAAAACTACACGACAACATCAAACATAATTGGCGATGGTTAAGGTTTGGAGGCAACAAGCAGGCAGCCTCGAAAATATGAAAGAGCCCAAAATATTTAATTTGCTAGAGCTTCTGTATGTAAACTCATAATCAATACATACTCAGATAATGGCATACACTTCAATTTAAAACTTATTGACGTCGGCGTGTTTTTGTCCTATTGGAATAATGATGAACAATTAGTTATGAGATTTTATATGACTTCCACACGGAAAGTGAAAATTTGGTAATTTAATACTCATATGAGATTTAAAATTATTTTAAAAACCTAAATATATTTTATGGTATTAAACAAATAAATGTTTAAAAAATAAATATATTAATTCAATCCTTATTTTTAGTAATTTTTTTTTTCTTTTCGCTTTTGGCATAATTTCAATCTATATGACAATTAAAACAACAACATGCTACATTCTAAATCTAAACAAGTAAAATTTATTATTTTCAATAAATTGATTCTTCTTAACCAGTCCCTCCAATTCATATTAAATATCGTTTTAGAAGTTTGATTTTGTTGAAAATTAATTGTCATTTTAGAACTTTTTAATACTTTCTTCCAAATTGTATTCTAATTAATTTAGGAAACTAATACTAACTTATGATAGTATATAATAGTAAGATGATTTTGAGGAAAGAGGGTGAGAGATTAATTAGGAATGCCATTAATTAATTAAGGTGTATTATTCAATATTTTATATTTCTTATTTTTTTGACATAAATTAAAAAAATGACAATTAAAAACAAACGAATGGAGTATGTTTTAATAAATTTGTAATTGAAAAGGTTTAGGTATTATGTGGATATGAATTCAATAACTCTTCTACTTTCATAATCTTAATGAACGAGTATAATCAAATATTTGAAAATTATGAAGTATGATCGAGACAGGTGCATGATTTGAACTGAATAATATGATATAATGTCATTCTAGAGGACAAGACTAAATATTATAAATATTATTTAAGAAATATGAATAAATAAATTATATTGCTTCACAAAAATATGTTTAATATAGATAAATATGACTTATATAAAAATACTCAAATTTATAGATTTAGAATTCAGATGTGGTGATTTTAACCTCGATTAGTTCAAAGTTCGACTACAAGAAAATAAATTTACCTATAAAAGTTGTTAGTAAAAACTATGAAATTGAAAATTCCAGGTAAAATTATTATCCGTAAATATTTACCTTGAAAATCTAAAATTATTATTAAATACTTACAATATTTTCGTCAGTTAGTTGCAAGTTTGTTACTGACTTTGCAGCATTTGATCGATATAATTTGAGAAACAATATATTTTAGTCTATCATTATAACATTAAATTGTACAAATATTATCAATTAACATAGAGTTCAACATACAGAGCAAATGCATCGCACGGGTTAAACACCCATGACCTAATCCATTAGAAAGAAAGGAAAAAAACTTTCAAACATGTTCTTCGGTCATTAAAATCGAGAACATAAGCCCTATATGTAGTGGACAATCTGATCACTTGAACCCACTTTATCGACTATGTAATGACTTACCTTTGATTTGTTTGAACACACACACACACACACACAAACATACATACATACATACATACATACACATATATATATTGATTATTTATGTTCTATTAATAATTAAATATTATTATTTTCACATTGATTGTACTAACAAAAAATCATCACAGTTTGTACGTACATCGCACGAGTTAAGCACTAGTTGGTTTAACATATGTACATGGCTAATGCGGCATAAATCGGGTAAAATGATTCTTAGGTTAATCCCAACTTGAAACTTGATAAACTAAGCCCAAAATAAAATACAAAACATGGGCCTCAATGCACATGTGGCCCATATGAGACCCTTTCGAGGAAGAGCCCAATATACAAGTGTTAGAACCAAAACAAGAGGAACAAAAATATAGAGCAATGTACAACTCACACTCTCCAACGCAAACTTTACTCCGCCTGCTGTTTTGTACCCAGAAAAGGGTTTAAATCAAAACCCTCCTAGTGCGAGAGAGAAAGAAAAGAAATCGGAAATGGAAGGCGCTTCGTACCAGAGATTCCCAAAGATCAAAATCCGGACCGTGAGAGATGACTTCATGAAGTTCGAGTTACGTGAAACCGACGTCAGCATCGCCAACGCGCTCCGCCGCGTGATGATCGCCGAGGTCCCAACTATCGCCATCGATTTGGTCGAAATCGAGGTGAATTCGTCGGTCCTGAACGATGAATTCTTAGCCCATCGCCTCGGCCTCATTCCCCTCACTAGCGAGCGCTCCATGGCGATGCGCTTCTCGCGTGATTGCGATGCCTGCGACGGCGACGGGCAGTGCGAGTACTGCTCCGTCGAGTTCCATCTGCGCGCCAAGTGCATTAACGACCAGACGCTTGATGTCACCTCTAAGGACCTCTACAGCTCGGACCACACTGTTGTTCCAGTTGATTTCTCCGATTCCTCATCCGGGGTTGATAACGCTGAGAATAGGTATTTTGTTTTTGTTTTCTGGGTATTTGTAAGTGTTCCTGTTCGATTTTGTTCTGTCGAGTTACTAACGCAAATATAAATAGCCAATCTCAACCTTCGTTTTATGGCATGCTGGGTTTTAGGGGTTTTGATTTTGAGGAAAAGGGCTTTGGGTAAAAGGCATGAATTAGTCATATATATTGACGGTTAGATAGAAAGTGATAGAAATCAGATTGCTTGGGTTGCTAATGGCCTTGATACATAGATAGAAGTGGAAAGACAACAAACAGAACCCTATGTCCTTCACTATATATGTCTAATATCTAGCGTCACATTTTAGTGTAAATATGTTATCACAATGATTTCACTCTACTATTAATGAATAAGGATAAGTTATTTATGGAAATCCATGAACTCTTGTAAACTCCATCGAGACTTCTGCCCACCCCCTTACTTTTTCCCTGTTGCATGTTTTACTATGATATTGTTGGCAGTTGGCACCTATGCTTAGCGTTGAGACAACTTGTCATTTCATTAGGTTGCAGCCTAGGCAGTTTAATTTGTGAAAACTTTTGAGATGTGTTTACCCTTGTGTTGTAGATTGGGATTAACATATGGGTCCTATATTAATTGAGTTACATGTGAACTTAGATAGAAATTGTGAGGTGACGATTGGATATCCTTTCGTTTCACTCGAGAATAGTGAATTTTAATATAACTTGTGTGTTTTTGGGTAAGTGATTGGATATAAAATTATTTGGTAAAGAAAACTTCAAATGGGCCCACAAAGGTTTTCGTGTGGTGGGAATTAATGACAGTGAAGATATGAGAGAGAGAGGAAATAAAATAAGGTTTTTGTGTGCTAGGAAGTTAATGGTAGTTGAAAGATGAGAGAGAAAAGGGAAATAAGTGAGAGAGAAATGAGGTAAAGTTTTTTGGGGAAAAAATGACATTTTTTGGATTATAAACAATTACTTGTTTGCCATTTTTTCTTTTGCTAGTTGAGGGAATTTTTTATTTTTCTGGTATCCAATCGCTGCCTTTGTTTGGGCTATATGTTTTTGGACTTGGATTACCAGGTAGGTGATGTCATTTATCATAACGACTTTTTATTGGCATTGAATTTTCTCTGTCAATTTGGTCTAAATCAGCCATTTCTTGAAAGAATGAAGATAACGGTGACAAACTAGAATTAATATTGTGATAAAAAAAAAGTGAATGTCATATAATCTGGGAGTGTCTGTGTTTTATTGATTCTACTTCTCGAGATAGGATTTGTTGCATTTCATGTCTTGGAAGTGTCTCAATGGGTTCTACCAGATGTTGTGGCAATATTACTTGGTTTCTTGTAAATGAAGGTTATGATTTGATAAGATAATTTTAAATTCTTGTTTACAAATTTTCTGGTTATTTATGAGCTGGAAAAAGTATTCAAGGTCTGAGAAATTTTGGGGATAGTGTTATCTAATATAAATGATTAACATTTATACCCCTCGTCAGAGCTCATGCACTTACTCCAAGGCAGTTATCTTCTTTTAACAATGCAGTTACTCTTAATCTAATATAGATCTATTCAGTGAAATCTGGTGGCTGGGTTCCTGAAACATGGGCTGCAAAGGCCGGGATTCAGTTTACTTTCTACCATTTATCTTGGGATTCACACAGTGCTTTTAGCAATACGTCAGTGCATTATCACGTTCTATCTCATCCATCCCACCACCCCCACCCCCACCCGATGTGGTTGGGGTAGGGTGGGATGTGGTTTGGCACATGTAACTATTGTTCAAGGTTTTGTTCATAACATGTCAATTATGTGAATAACTGATCTAAGATTTGGAATGTAAAGAAAGACAGTCCTTGCTTGTACCCAAAATTTTGATGTATATAATGGAAATTTGTGTTTTTGCTGCATCGATGAATTATTATGTGAGGCTTACTTGCCTGATTCGTGGTACAGTCGTGCAATTAAGTCTATTTTGAAGTAAAAATGGCTTGCTGTTTATTTAAGAACTACATTGAATTTATGATTAAGTTTGACATGATGTAGGGGAATCATTATTGTGAAGCTACGCCGTGGTCAGGAGCTCAATTTGCGAGCCATAGCTCGAAAAGGAATTGGCAAAGATCATGCTAAATGGTCACCTGCAGCAACTGTCACTTTCATGTACGAACCTGAGATTTATATCAATGAAGAGTTGATGGAGACCTTAACCCTTGAGGAGAAAAAGGATTTCATTGAAAGCAGCCCCACGAAAGTGTTCGAGATTAATCCCAATACCCAACAGGTTGCTCATCGATTGTTAGTAGTCTGTTTTGGATCCGAAATTATGTGCTCCAATTAAATGATATCTTTCTTCAGCTTGTTCTTATATTTTCTTCTCTATGTTCCTTTTTGGATACGAAATGATGTGCTCCAATTAAGTGATATCTTTCTTCAGCTTGTTCTTTTATTTTCTTCTCTATGTAACTTTTCTAGATCACTGCTCTCGTGGCTTGCTACTAAGATAATAAGCCGGTATAATCGCACTGCTCCATCCTAGATTTCTTTGTTGCTGCTTCGTTATATCCCCAAATGGGAGGATTTTTACATGTTTTTCTCCATCCAAGTGTTCCTTTTGATATTTTTGGTTCGATATGTGAATCCTTATGTACTATGTTGAATTATGAATGTTATATTTTTTATTATAGCCTGACATACTTGTGGTTCGCTATCACCCGTGTTCAGTCTGTCTTTCACAAAAAAATGGCCTATAAATGTTTCAGGCGTTGACCAAAAAAAAAAAAAAAGATTCCCTATTGTCTTTACTTTGTTCTCTGTTGGTTGATAAATGGCTTGAAGTGTTACTAGGGCAAAGTTTTATCTGAGTGTGATGTGACATTATTTGATTTACTATAGCTCTTTGGTTCTTTTTTTTTTTCTTTTTGTTGAGGTTGGGGTGGGGGATATTTTGGACTCGGGGTATGGTCTTATATCAGATGATTCAGATTTGTTCTGTCAAAATAGAGTTCTCTTTGGGGCTAATGGCATGTGTGAACACAAGTTTCTATTGTGTGTAATTTTCACATTTCAATGCTAATTTTGGTTTTCATTTTGCCACCGTCAGGTTTATGTTCACGATGCTGAAGCATATGCCTATGATGATGAGTTGCTCAAGAAAGCTGATGCAATGGGAAAACCTGGCCTAGTCGAAATCACTGCCAAGGAAGATAGCTTCATTTTCACAGTGGAGACAACTGGCGCGATGAAAGCCTCTCAATTGTTTCTCAACGCCATAGATATTTTGAAGCAGAAGTTGGATGCCGTTCGTTTGTCAGCAGACACCGTTGAAGCCGATGAGCAGTTTGGAGAGTTGGGAGCGCATATGCGTGGCGGTTAATATGTGTTCCTGATGGTTAATTCGTTATTCACGCATGTTACATTTTGTTGTCTACTTCATTTTAACTTAGTATGAATCCTGATCTATGTTTTGTAATTATTTCAAGATTCTTGGAATTGAATTTCCTTGCTGCACATTGTGTTGGTCTAACTTTTGTAAGTGGTTCAGTGTGTAGTAGGATAACTAATTTTGATGTTTATGAAACTAGCTGATGGATAAACAGGGTTTGGGCTTTGAGCAGTTAAATTCCATCTGATTTTGTTTTCTTACCCAAGCTTGGCACTTGTTTATAAGTCGATGGGAATGTGTTTGCGCAATTGCTTCTTAAAAAAACTTATTTTTCAGCTTTTAGGTGAAAAATAAATTAATCTTATTATAGTGTTTAAATGTCAGCTATATTTCTAATTGTGATTTTTTTGCGCAAATAAAATACTTTTACAAATTAAACAGTAAATTTTAATTTCTATTTATAAACACCACCAGCTGTTTCCCTAGCAGTAAATCAATCATTCAAAAAGCAATTATGTGTGCATTATGTAACTCGATATTCTCAAACGTACCGCCATTTCCCAACAATTTCAGTTTCATTCATTTTCAATTACATCAAATCTTTCGCATTTACTCAGTCTCACTTCTCGAAGAAGCAAATTAAAATCACTATAACTAGATCCACTCTTTTGAAACGCCTTCTTCGCCTCATCACTCGACGCCTTGACCTTATTTCTGATCTCCACACCTTCGTAAACTGTCACTCTATTCATAGCCTCATGTCACGGGATAAAACTGTCGCTCCGTATTCACACCCGCGGCCCTAGTTTCAATGTACTCTCGAGTTAGACAGCATTTCTCTTGTGATCAATTGGTATAATGTGCACAAGAATAAAGGAATATGACAAAAGAATTTAGCGGCCCTAGTTTCAATGTACTCTCGAGTTAGGCAGCCTTTCTCTTGTGATCAATTGGTATAATGTGCACAAGAATAAAGGAATATGACAAAAGAATTTAGTACTCGTAAAGGAAGTTATAAGGAAAGCGTTTGGAATCTTAATACAAGGGTTCAACTTTCAACTCTTATTAATCACCCAAAAGAAAATAATTTTATGAGAATTACAAAGGTTCGAAGACTCCCTTACATTAGCCCTTATGACCAACTCTAGACTAGGACTCATAGTCTCTAGACTCCTTCCATTACACAGAGAAAAATATTTCTTCCATTCCATAAAAATAATCCAGTTACTATATTAAACATATCATTAAATTCTCATTTCCACACATACCCTTAATTAATATTTTTGAAATACTAGTTTTCTACATGGTAAATTGAAAATTGATGATTACAATGTAAAATCTTACTATTCCAATAAAAAATATACTAATTCCAACACTGATTTCTATAAGCATTAAGAGTATAATTGGAAAACACTAATTAAATTAATAACTCAACTATATAAATTACTCATTTCCTAATTTGTGTGAAATCAACCGCAAGACTATCATTTTGGGACGGAGGGAGTAACATAAATAATTAAGAAAACAATAATTAGGAAACTAACAGTTAAGAAAACTTGTAAATATGATTAATAATAAGGAAACTCTTAACTATGGCAAGTATTGGAACCGCCTTTGACTTCCTCTAAGTCGATTGCAAGCTCGCTATGCCCTGCCCACTGGTGTCCTAGGCCTCGCACAAGATCTTGCCCCACAACCTCTTCCGGTGCTGCACGCGCACGACCTGCTCACCTGCTGGTGTGCACAGTGTGCAACACGCGCTTGCGCCGCTGGCGTGCCTATTTCGCCCTTACCGTACATGTTGTTCCACCTCGTCGGCGACACTCGTAAGCCCCGCAGCCTTACGTATCTTCCGAGCATCACATTCTCCTCCACCAAATTCACCGCCTCCCCTGGCGCTACACCAACACGAGACACACTCTTCACACTCGATCTCACCGCAATGAGATTTTCTTACTTATCCCCCAATTTCTCCCCACACTTCTAGTCTATATGCAAAGTACTTGGGGAAAGGTCTTTAACATGGAACTTCCCGGGGAGGTTCCATCACTAAATTGGTTCTCGTCTTGAGATGAAAACCCTTCTATGTCTACCCACATGTTTTCATCTTCTTAATGTTTTCATCTTCTTTGGCATGGTTTCCATGCCCATCTAATCTAAGACTATCTCCCCGTACTTATCCTGGCCTTGGTCCTCTACTGAGACTCTGCCCTGCCATACCAGTATTAACTTCTTTCTCCTTCACTGGACTAGGAAGTGGTTCCCTCACATATCCTCCCTTACTGGCTGTAGGCTATCTTTTCCAAATGCCATCTCTCGTCCTTTCTTTGACCCGTAACACCCGACCATTCGACATTCCTTAGCCGATCAACAACTTGATCATCACGCTCAATAAACAATGGCCCCTTCTCAGTTCTAAGGACATTTTGGCCCATTGTTATCCCCTCTCCTTGGCTGTCCGGGTCCAAGGTAGGACACAAAAGGGCAACGGCCAATTCCTCTACATCCTTTGCTTCTAGCCCCCGCAAAAGTCCTCATACCACCACTCTGTTTCTTTCACATTTGGTAGCTATGCCTCTGGCGCAATAACCTTCGTCCCATCGGCAGAGAGCTCCCGAGACTTGCGTAATTCCCCACCTGATTCTGACTCCTCGAGAAACTCCCCATCAACACCTATATCCACGTCCACGATCCCCTTTGGCTCAACTAAAGCGTCTTCCAACACACTCTCAACATCTTTATTGGCCTGAATATCAGTCACTGGCCCCCGTTTGTCGTCCCACAACATTAATGACCCCATCTAGACTTCCTCGACTTCTGAGCTCTCACCTTCTTGTAGTATGGCTGCTAGTTTGTCTTTGAAGGGGCACGCCCACTTCAGATGATTGGTTGCTCCACAAATGTGGCAAGTCTTTATTTTTCCTGGATCGTACCTCTGTCCTAGTGTCCCCACAAGATTACTTTGGGGGTTACTTGTGCTATTGCCTTGCCAATTGTTGGCGGGAGGGTTACCTCCCCCACCCTTGCCTTTGTCTGTATTCTGAATTCTTGGTAGATCCGCTATTGGTCTTAACTCGACCAGTCTTTCCGCCATCACTATCGCCATTGAAATATTTTATGCCCCTACCCATTGTACTTCTAGTTTTTCCCGTGGCTTCAGGTCGTCCACAAATGTGAACAAAGTCTCTGATCCCATCAAGATGGGTAACTCCAGCGCTATCTACTGAAACTCCATCGCATACTGCTTTATGGATTTGGAGTGCATAAGTTGTTTTAGTCTCATCCTGGCCTCGAACTCGGTATTTTGGGGATAGAATTTCCGTTAGAACTCTGACCTAAAGTCCTCCTATAATAGCATGTCGTATCAATAGACAGTTCTCAGGATATTTCATTCTTCTCGGATCAATACAAAATATTGTTCGAATTCTTGGAATGAAACAAAATAAAGTTGGTTGCTAACTCCAGCATGCCTTATTCTATCCATCTCCCTTTGCCTCTACCACAGCAATGCCATCTCGACCAAGAAAAATGGTGCTGCTTGTAGATTGGCGGCGTCATCGCGCATCCCGATTGCCGTGAAATACTATTCCATGTTCCATAAGAAATCATCCATATCTCGGGTATTCCTTGAGCCTCTGAATGGACTCGGCCTAAGAACATCTAGCCTCGTAGTTGTTGTTCCCCGAGGATCTACCTTAGTGATTGTCGCTCGCTGCATGCACCTCGTCAAGATTTCACAAATCGGAAACTCATCACCCATTCTACATGACCAAACAAGAATCGAAAGAGGTCTTTATTTTGGGTTGTAATGTTGGCTCTTTGGTAAGGTATGTGATATTTGGATATAGTGGCTAACACACGATCAAACGTGATCAATAACACACAAAACCCTAATTTCTATAACCCGAAGCTTATGATCGCTTCACCTTTCCCAATTCATCAAACTCTCATTCGAAACCCTTTCGTTTGTACACACTCTTTCCCGACTTTATTTCACAACACTTAGAAGCTTTTTGATTTTGCTTCTTTTTACTAAACTTAGCATTTTTGAATTAGGCTTTTCACTTGAACGCACGCTTTATCACTTTTCGTGATTTGTGTAGGAGTATTATTATTCTTTTTTTTTTTGTATAAGCAACTCAAAACTCGAAACCCACAATTGATTCCCTCATATTTCTTAGTCAACTAACAACATACACTCTCACCTCACAATTTATGAAGATATAAGAGTTAAAATCGAGCTCGGCTAACAAGAAACGGGTCAAGGTTGAAGGGGGCTCATTTGGGATTTTTAAGTAGCTTATATATTTGGACATGGCCAGAATAAGGGTGATATATGTGCCTCGAGGTCATTTCCAAATTCAATCATGTACGAGAAAAATCAAGCCACCTCAATGCAATTTCCGTAAAAATGAAAGCAAAACCGATAAATCACACAAGGTTACTCACTAGTTTGCACCGGGTTTTGGAAACAAAATCAAAAGAGATTTTAGAACGTTGCAATCTTTTCACGAGTAAATGTTGATTATATATAGATAGGCGGGATTTGGACGAAACACAAAAATTCAACTCCTTGCACAAGAGGGCATAAACATGTAAAAACCCGACAAGTAAACTATTCAAACTTCCAAGCATATGGTGATTGCTCAACAATGTAATAAAGACACAAAAGACATAAAAACAACTCAACCATATAAATGCCCAATTAGTAAGCGTCACTTCGCCAAGACTCGAGTTAAGAAAGACAAATCATGCTTGTGACACCCAGACCCTAACCACTTACCCACCCCACTCTTAAACCATGCAATTCCCTCATTGCATTTTAATGAAAAACAAGTAAAAGGAGGGTGAGAGAGAAGCTTTCTAAATCGAGCGAGTTTGGGTCGAGCTCGGTGGGGTCCACTTAAGCATCCAAGGCAATCCAAGTGAGCACCGAGCATGGCTTGTGTCTCCCAGCTCCATGATTGCTACGAGCTTATCCAATCGGCAAAGGTTAGAGTCGGAAAGCGAAACACTAAAAAGAAAATCACACGAAATCGAAAACATAAGAACATATGTACATGAATCAAAACAAAACAAAACAAGGACTAAAGAGAACAAAAAGACGATTTTTTTTTTAATTTTTGAGTTTTTTCGAATGTTTTTGGATTTTGTATAATAAGAGAGAAACAAGGAAAGAAGATAAAAGGAATAAATGGCAAGAACTTGGGTTACCTCCCAAGAAGCGCTTGTTTTACATCACTAGCTTGACGAACTACCTTCTTGATTATGTGGAGGTTAATACGGGAGGATCCACCAAAGCACAAACCTCCTTGTCGGGTGGATCCAATTTCTCACACGCTTCCGAGGCCTTGCTTAGCTCAAAGGGCACTTGACAAAGGGCAACCGTTCCAAAGGTCACTTTAACTCGATCTTCGGGTGGAATTGGGAATCGATAGTAATCCGACGATTTCGCTAAGCAACAATAGGAAATATGGTTATCCAACTTATCCAATATTTTCAATCTCTCAACCTTCGCTATCCCCTCAAGATTTTGACTCGAACGCCTTTGGAGTTCTCGAGAGGGTTCGGCATCATCCTCAATCAACCCTTCCTCTTCGTCATGGATTTGTTGCGTCCTTCCCTTGTTGAAATGAGCACCTTCAAATTGACCCTTCCGAAACTCATCTAACTCGTCCACTCGTAACATTCTCTCAAGCCCGACTTCTCTTAAATTCGTATTCACGACTTCTATCGTCCGGAAAGCTTCATGTTCAAACTCAACCAGTTTGCTCTTCTCTTCTTCCAAATAGTCATTCGTGAGGTAAGACGAGAGAGGCTTGAGATTGGGCTTGTGCCTCTTCTCGACCTTGTTGGGAACCAATTCGAGCAATTCAATGATCTCCTTAAGATAAATGTCAAGTTTTTCAACGGGTTTCACTTCTAACCCTTCATCCACAATCTCACCCTCTCCCTCTAAAATGTCGGCGCTGCCCTCAATGACACATACACAACCCTTCTTACACAATCCTTTAGTACATTAAAGCACAATAGAATCATTACTATCTCATTTTCTTCACAAAGACCTTCAACGCAAACTCTCGGGCCAAACTCCTCCGTATTCCTCCCTTTCTCAATACAAACTTGGTCATCCAATTCTTGAATCACATTAATATGTAAGTAATCCACATAGAAGGCGCTTGATGGAATCGCGGATAAGTTAGCCATAGAAAACGTTACCGTTTCACCCGCTACGGACAAAGTAAGATCTTTCTCCCCAACGTTTATCAAATATTGAGTTGTAGACATGAATGGGCGGCCTAGAAAACCGTATGTTCGACGCCATCATTTGTCACCATGCCCACATCTAATACTACAAAATCGACCGGCACCACAATCTTCCCAACTTGGACAAGAACATCCTTGATCACCCCTTTTTGGTGTCTAATTGACCGATCGGCCAATTGCAAACAAATACGTGTTTCTTGTAAAGGAGGAAGCTCCAGTTGTTCGTATATTGAAAATGACATCAAATTTATACCCACCCCGGAATCAAGCATACCCATAGTGACTTTACTGTTCCCAAGTGTGATATTAATGAAAAATGAGCCGGGATTCGCCTTCTTAAGAGCCAAGAGAGAAGAGTCACAAACCACACTTGCCTCCTTGGATAGAAAAACTCTCTCGTTCGTAGCGCTCATAAGTGGTTTGTAGGAGAGTTCCTTAAAGAATTTGGAATAAGCGGGCATATCCCGGATGGCGTTTAACAAGGGAAGCGTGATGTTTACATTGGACAAAAGATCATAGAGCCTTTGGAATTGTCCAACTTTTTTAGAACTTTGTATCCGGGACGGATAGGGCGTAAGGGCCTTAGAAGTTGGTGGCTTCTAGGCATTTGGAGACTTATGAAGGCCGTCGGGAAATTCCTTTGTCGAAACGGGAGTCATGGGGGTAGATTTGGGAGGAATGAGAACATTTTGCATGGAAATCTCCTCCTCCTCGGATGGAGGAGCAACTTCATTGTCAACCACCCTACCACTTCGAAGGATCGTGACCGCATGGGATTGTGACGGTTGACTTGGTAATTTCCCCTTCTCATTGGCTTGCTTGAGCATATTTACATCGCTAGCCAATTGCCCAATCTTTGTGTCCATAGCATTGAATCGAGCATCAAACGAAGACATCGTGACGGAGAGTGATTGCAATTGTTGCGTGATCAACATTAGTTTCGGATCGGAGGCCGACGTTTGAGAATTCATCGGGGGAGACGGTCGATATAGGACCACATTTGGAGTAGCATAACCAAAATTCGGTTGCATGCGGTTGCTCGGATTATACGAAGGATTGTGATTCGGTGGACGAGCAAAAGAAGGCTTGGCAACACCGGGTCCCGTTTGATACCCTTGAACCCTACACACCTCCTCCGATTGAGGCGACGACATATAGAAAGAGGGATTCGAAGGACAATGCAAGGTATCGTGACCGCTCATACCACAAGACACACATGGAAGATCCAGATTGGGGCAAGACAACTTGGCAATTTGAGCTTTCAACGCCGCGATCTTCTTGTCCGTCTCAAGTTTCTCGGGGGAAGATGATTCAATCACTTCATTTGCACTCGAATATAAAACTCGTGAAGACTTTTGTTTAGAATTCTTGGCCAAAGTGGTGAAAACCCTGAGAAGCACTTGGGGAGGATGAATTGTCATATTACCCCCCGCCGTCGTGTCACAAGCATGATTTGTCTTTCTTAACTCGAGCCTTGGCGAAGTGACGCGTTCTTGGCGAAGTGACGCTTATTAATTACGCATTTATATGGTTGAGTCATTTTTATGTCTTTTGTGTCTTTATTACATTATTGAGCAATCACCATATGCTTGGAAGTTTGAATAGTTTACTTGTCGGGTTTTTACATGTTTATGCCCTCTTGTGTGAGGAGTTGAATTTTTGTGCTTCGTCCAAAACCTACATATATTTATAATCAACATTTACTCGTGAAAAGATTGCAACGTTCTGAAATCTCTATTGATTTTGTTTCCAAAACCCGATGCAAACTAGTGAGTAACCTTGTGTGAATTATCGGTTTTGCTTGCATTTTTATGGAAATTGCATTGAGGTGGCTTGATTTTGCTCGTACATGATTGAATTTGGAAATGACCTTGAGGCACATATATCACCCTTATTCGAGTCTTGGATAGTTCTTATTTTGAGTATTTTACATGCTTTATTATGAATTTAATCTTCATGCATTGTTTCATGTTTAATCCTAGATCTATACTTTGTTTCTTGTTAATTCTCATAAAGTTTTAGACTTTGATGTCAATTTTCATTGCTCTTTCTGTCCATGCTTTCGATTTTTGTCAATTTGCACTATTCAAGTTTTTATTCTCATGCAATCATGATTGTACCTTGAGCTTTCATGCTTGTACTTGGTGAAACATAGCTTGTTCTTACTTATTTTCATTATTGCTTTGCATTTTCAATTTAGACATCCGACCAACTTGCAATTTCATTTCCTAGTGTAGTTTAGTTAGTTTGATTGCTTTATTTTCATTTTCCTTTTATTTATTGAAGCTACAAATACTTTGATTCGTCAATTGAATTGATTTCGATAATATCAAGCCAAATAAACATTTATTTTCAAAAACCACTAAAAACAACAAAACACTACGCCTGAAATTGCTGCTGCTTCTGCCACTGCTGCTCATGCAATAGATTAGACTCATTATACCTCTGCTCCATCGTTTAATGAGCTCGTCTCGTGGCCTCTAGCTTCTCCCTCTGCGTCTAGAGCTGCACCTTGAGCTTCCTTACATGAGTCCTATCGTGCTTCCTCTAAAACCCTTCATAGCAGTCACCAACTTCCTAAACCAGTTGGTGCCGTAATGTCGGGCCTTACTCGACCTGATAACGTCGAGATAAACAAGGTTAGGGTCAACCTCTTTGTTTACATCTTGTGAAGAAGAAAGTGCCTCATCCAGACGTAGCTCGTACTCCTCCTAAAATACAAGTTGTTAGTAAATTCTACATTAAAACTAAAAAACAAGTTAAGTTTTTTAATTACTATTTAACATAAAAATAGGCTAACATTAGTATTACTAGATCTCGTATCGATCCACGTGGCGTCGTCCTTCTTGTTCGTACGTACAAAAACCTGATACACAGTGGTCGACTCACCCGTCTCCCACTCCTGTATCCAAATAAAATTATCAAATAATTAACATTAAATAAATAAATAAATAATGTATTATGATCTGATATTACTTAAGATATCATAAGAATAATCGATCATAGATCTAGACCCCCCCTAGTATGCTTCAACATCCCAGTATCCGGACGAGAAGGCTCGCTCCGCCTATTGGCGTTGCACTGTTGGGACCTCTTATTGTTCTCAGGCTTATCCCATTCTATATTCCATACCCTAGTTGAAATGCATTATATATAAATTTTAAATCATTTATAATAATAAATTCTTTTAATTAAATAAAAATACATAAGAAAATCATTTACCTCCAGACCCCCTCGTCAACGATCTTCGGCGGATGACCAGTCTGATCATGAAACTGCTTAAACTTGTTAAGCCAATTCCCATACTTGTCCCCCATAGTGCAAAAAAATGCCACCTGTATAGCATGTGGAGTATACAGGTCCGTGTCACAATAGCAAAGATCATACAAAACAAAGTAATAATTACAATTCAATTGATATATGATTCTCAAGTTATATTAATGATTGATGAATTTAGCCATAAAATAATAATTACCTGAAATATGTCCCACCACAATCGACGAATATCCTCAGTGACTGCCTTAAATTGCCACCCCCGGGATGGATCTCCTTCTCCATGATCTCTTGAAATATGTTGGTTAGCCTGACCTCCCTGCTATGTAGCATGTAATTGTGTTTGTGGTTACAAATATTATTTAATAATAATATTTGTTAGAATTTTATAATTATTAATTTACTTACTTCTTCCCGGTAATATAAACAAGGTATCACCTCTCTGGTGAGCCCGAGGGCTATCGCGATATACCCGCATTGGACGATGTTGATGTAGACAAATTTGGTGTCGGCGCTGAATGATTAGTACGAAGGCCCACATAATCATCATCAAAATCAGCTAAATGATTAGCTGACTCCATATCTGATCGACCTAGACTAGATCCGCATCCACGACCCCTCGACATCTGATAAAAGTAAATATAATGTATGCGTTTGATAATTCTTCAGGAGAGATGTAAGGGGGTCATCCAACGTAAAAATCATGATGGCGTCAAGAGGTGGCGGGCCAACTTTCTCCATGGTAAATCCATATATAGTTATTCGGCTCAAATCCGTGTCTAACCAGGTGATACTTAATCTCATTAATGTCGAGAAACCTATGATTCCTACATCTATCAAGATTACAAGGGCACTTCAACCTCTCTCCAAGCAAATTCAATGAAGCTATCGACTCCATCTACGAATTATGGGGATAAAGCCATTGATGATTCGTTTGTACATTCAACTATGACCAGAATTCATCCTATCATTATATAATTGTTATATTGATTTATTAAAAAATGGGAAGTATGAGGGTCACTAAAAAATGATTGGATTATTGGTAAGGGCCCTATCCCATTTGAAAAAACGTGACATTCAGTAATATGGTATCTTAATATATGAATTTGTTGACTAAAAATCATGGCAGCATCTCCCCTTAGTTCTCTAAGTACATATATATTGCAGTGTACCCGAGAACAAAAGACATTAGAGGAACAAAAATTTTATAATCAACAAAGAGATACACATAAGATAAGTCGTATTACAATCACACTGTCAAACTGTCCAAATAAGTGGACAGTTCAGGATTTAGTATCAAACTCTCTATATGATACTAAATCCCAAACGAGTCTAAGGTATACTATTTGAGTGTAGAAAGAAAGATTATATTGTGGAACAAAATAATTTAAAAAATCCATTGTTGGAGGGATTAAACCTCCCGGCCGGCACCGTAAACCACGTCATCACCGATGTATACATCAACCACTAACAACATGTATATAATATTAACGCACCATAAGATATATCTTAAACAAAACATCCACATACCGATCACCACGATATATCATAACCAAGATATACAATAACCCCTAAATTAAGCCCTAAATATACAATAACCCCTAAACTAAACTATAATTATACAATAACCCCTAAGTTACACCATTATCATATAATAACCCCTAAATTAAACCATAATTATACAATAACCCCTAAATTAAACCCTAATTATACAATAAACCCTATATTAAATCCTAATAATATAATAACCCATAATTATATAATAATCCCTAAATTATACCCTAATTATATAATTATTTTATATAATTTCATATATAAAAAAACATAATTCATAAAACCTTTAAAATAATTTAAAAAAAAAAAATAGAAGAAGAGAGAATGTACCTTCACAGGCGGCGGCGGCGGTCCTTGGCAGATCCAGCAGCTCTTTGGCGGCGACGACTCAGCTGGAGGTGGCTGAATGGGCGACTGAATAGGTGGCAGAGTGGGGGTAGCTAAATGACGGCTGAATGGGCGATGGTGAACGAAGAGTGGGTGATTTTTCTTTTTCTGTTTCTGCGGAGTGAAGCAGCGGGGGTGTCCCACTGCTATATTTAGGGTTGAGACCGAGGGGAAGAAATCCCATCGAAAATCGAGGGGATATATTTCTCCTCGAGTCTTTCCTAGGGGAAATCAATCCCCTCGTAATTTTTAAGTAAAATTAGAAAATACGTATTTACCAATCAACTACTATTTCTCGTGGTTCTAGAACAATGAAACACACCTCGTGATACCTTCACAAAAATTACGACACTTCATTACTTTACGTTTCTAATGGAACAATTCAATCGCTCGTATCGTGGATACTGTTGATCAAAATACACGACACGTTTAAATACATACATGCTTTGTGATATTTTTCAAGTAAAATCATCCCATGTGCCTAAAATGATATGATATGGTTTAATTTTACAGAATTATATTTTTTTTCTATTTTTTTAAACTTATTTTAATTAAAAAACCGAGGAGAGTGAAATCCCATCGGAAAAACTCGAGGGGATATATTTCCCCTCGGTATTTTGAGGGGAAAATACACTCGTTAAATTGCCCCTCGTAAAGCATTCGGTATTACCTTTGGTAAATGGAGGCACACATTGGCACCAAATTTGCGAAAGACTTACCGAAGGTATTGACCTTTGGTAAAATGTGCCCTCCGTATTGTCCTCAAAGATTCTGAGGGCAGTTTTTCCCTAGACTTTACCCTTTGTAAAATACTTTTTTTTTCTTGTGATAAAAAAGGTGTAGGGAATTTAAATGACTTTAATAATGAAAATAACTTTATTTCATCTAATATCTCAAAGAAATCCAAGGAAGCTAAGGGTCAGTATTGCAAGTGGTTAGAGGCTTCTATTAAATTCTTGAGGTGGTGTTTACTTCAAGGGTTGCCCACTCGTGGTCATGATGAAAGTGAAACTTTATTCAATCAGGGTAATTTACTTGAACTTCTGAAAGTTTGCGCAAATGATAATTTGACATTCAAAGTGTTGTTTTGAAAAGTGCATTGGGTAACTGTCAAATGGCAGCTCCTTCAATTCAAAGGGAAATAATCAATTATTGTGCGAATAATACAACAAAACCAATCACTGGAGAACTTGTTGATGGTTCTTATTTTTATTTTTGCTATTCTTACTGATGAATATGAAGATGTATTTGAGAAAGAACAAATGGCTCTTTTTTTGCGATGTTTTAATAAAAGAGGCGAGGTAATAGAATGATTTCTTTGCATTGTACATGTCGGTAATACCACTTCTTTGGCACTGAAAGCTATAATTGAGTCATTACTTATAGAACACACTCTAAGTCTTTCTAGATTTCGAGGTCAAGGTTATGATGGTGATAGTAATATGTAAGGTGCAATGAATGGCCTCAAAACTTCAATCATGAGTGAATCTCAATACGCATGTTATGTTCATTGTTTTTCTCATCAACTTCATTTGACACTTGTTCCCGTTGCTATGAAAAATATTGATTGTGGTTGTTTATTTGTTGATGTACTTGCAACTTTGTTGAGTTTTGTGGGTGGTTCACCTAAGAGGAAAGAATTCCTCCAATAACGACAAGCTGAATGTGTTGTAGAGGCGTTATCTTTAGGTGAATTTGAATCAGAAATCAGTTTGAATCTGTAGTTTTGTAGAATTATGACTAAGAAAAATGATGTTAGGTTTCGTGATAGACGTCACCAGTCCTAACATCAACTAGTAAACAGAAACAACAGTTTTAGAAAATAGATGTTAAGGACGATGTTAACAACATCGAAACTAACATCAAATAGAGTTTAAAAACGTGCAGCGGAATGGATATTAAAAATCGAACACAACAATTAAAATCTCATCCGTAAGCGAACATGCTTACGATCTTGGGTATACAAACCCCAAAAACTATATTACTTTTAAATCGTTTAAAATCAAATACAAATATAAAGTAATATATGAAAACCACTAGTATCAACACTTGATACTAAAATACTTGTCACCTCGGTATGATGATCTTCTTTGTTGGTTACACAACTCCAAAGATCTTCGTGATTAAACTTGTGGCTTCAAGTCTTATGGCAAAGCTTGTGATGATCTTCTCCGTTGGTTACGCAACTTCGAAGATCTCCTTGATTTGGATCGTTGCCTCAAGTATTTTACTTGCTCGTATTCTTATTTTCTTGCGCCTTTTCTTGCTGCGTTCTCTCTTCAAAACCTGTCCAAGTCGTGTGTAAAAGACGTGTGAAATTCTGCCAAGGACGTAATCTTCTCTTGGACTCTTCTTGTCTTAAATATACAGATGTCATATTCTTGGTAAACAAGAAAACTAATCCCAAACACAATTTAGGAAACTAAATAAAATCCTAGACACAATCTAGAAAATAAATCTAGAGTCCTAATTCTAGTTCCTTAATATATTTTGTATTCAAGAAAGACAAATAACTACAAAAGAAAAATAAGGAAATTTCTATAATTAAACTTCCCAACAATCTCCCCCTTTTGCCTTTCTGGACAAAATTCTCAAGACGCACCAAAATGTTCAAAGACTCCCCCTAAATTGAAACTTCCACAAAGACTCCCCCTAAATTGAAACTTCCACTTAATAAGCACGCGTCTTCTACATCTTCTCCCCCTTTTTGTTCTGAAAGCAAAATGACCTCAAAAAACGAGTCTCGATGCGCCTGGTACTGTGTAACCTGGTTATCAAGCAGAGTAATCTGGTCTTGCACCACCGAAGCCAAAAATTGGGCCATGTTGGAACTGATGTTGGGAACACCAGAACCATCACCAGACATGACACCAGCTCGAAGAGGCGCCTGCCAAGGGAGGTCAATGACTCGTGTTCCAGCCATGTGCTGACCACGCAAAGAGAACCAAACTGGCTTTCCACTGAACACATCGTCTCCAGTAGGCGTAAATCCTTAATTTTCTAACACACTGTAAATAAGAGACGGAAATAGAAGGAGGATGTGCCTTTGTCGTATCAAACCTCAGCCTAAAGAAAACAATTAGATTATGCCTCTCGAAAACATCAACTGGGACTCGACGCTCATCAATCATGCCTCGGTTTTGAAATCCCAAGAATAGCTCCTTAGCTTCACTCACCAAGAATCTCGTGGAGATTGGTTCCATGTATTCAATCTCGACGGCTTGAGATGGAGCCTCATCAGAGCTAGTAGAGTGGTCAGAGGCAGTTGTAGACATCGATGCACTGGCAGATGGAACATCGTCAGAATCAGAGCTTGGAGAGGAGGCAGGATTGTCTGCAGGGGATGTTGGTTTCGGTGATATGTCACCAGAACCATCACGAACTTTCTGGGAAGCTTTAGAACTTTTCTTTTTGGACTTCAAAGCAGTCAAAATAACAAACAATAAGTAGACATCATCAGAATCTGGGAAGTAGTTATACTCAGTCTCCGGCTGAGTCATATTGAACGGATTCAAAGGACGTTCGGCAATCAATGGACGGTAAGAGACTTCATCTTCATCGAAGTCTGTTCATCAATTGAGCGGCGCACGCCGGCTGGGAACTCCGGAGCATTGCTGGGTGATGGTGAATTCGACATCCTACAAGAGACTTGGAAACAACCATAAAGCAAAATTGAGTGCCGTAGGCAAAATTGAGAGAAAGGAAACTCCTTCTATAAATAAGACACACGATCTCAGACCAAACCAATATCTCCCTTTTTTTTTAATTAAAATCACAAATCTCAATTACATAAAACCAAGATAGATCTAGATTCTAAAACAATCACCATAGTTGAATTAATTCTTTGCAAAGCAATTTTTCACTCGCCATATTAACCTCGTTATTACCTGTCCAATCCACCAATCTTAACACCACTGAAACACTTGGTTAGCAAGATTCACAACAAGATTAAGAGATTGAAGGAATAGACGCAAGCGCAAGCAACACAACAAACAGTTATTAGGCAACTTCACAAAGTATGAATGTCCTATTTTATGCCTAAAAAATGACCTAAGAAAAATTAAAAACACACTTTATGATATTTAGAGGCTTGATTAGTGTTGCTTTTCATGAATGATGACATTATAATCAACATTACTTAAGGTGAAGTCAATGGAGACAGACCCCTTAACCCAAGTTAATGACTACGTCAAAATAACTCAATGAGGTGAAAAATAAAATATTGGATCTTTTTTAATCCAGATTTTCTTCATCCTTTTTAAAGATTTGAAGAGAAATAGCTTATCTTCAGCAATTTTTATTAACACCTCTTGTTTTTGGACCTGGGAGAAAGCTAGTTTCTGCGGGAAAGTTCCACAATCACCTAGTTGAAGAGGCTAGTCTTTTTGTCATCACTTTTATTACAACACATGATCTTATTCCACTATAAATCAGACTCAATGCATTCATATTATGTATGTAAAAAAATAAAAATGCATGCATAAATATACAGATGTTATGACTGATGGCAACTTTGGGTGTCATAACATCAAAGCTAACATGGACTAGAAAATGCACATATCGAGATCTCTTCTCAAAAGAGAGAAGGTCTCTAAATCTAATGCCTTTGTGAAGACCTCACCAAGCTGATTATCTGTTCCTATATGCTCAAGACTAATTATCTTTCTCTCAACCAAGTTACGAATAAAGTGGTACCTTATGTCAATGTGTTTGATTCGTGAGTGAAGATTTCAAACGGACAATTATATTGAGTTTATCATCCTTTTCTTGAGTTAGTTTGTCAAATTTGGTCATAAGAGCCTTGGCCTTGAGTATTTCATTTCCCCAGCTGGAAAATAATTCACCGTAATCGATGCTCAGCTTCTCGTACCTGTCAAGTTCAACTTCTGCATCCATAATGTCAAAATCTACAAAACAAGGATCGAAATACTTAGTGTTAAGTACCCTGATCTGATACCAATTGTAGTCTTGTAGAATTATGACTTCGAAAAGTGATATTAGGTTTCGTGATAGACGTCACCAGTCCTAACATCAACTAGTAAACAGAAACAACAGTTTTAGAAAATAGATGTTAAGGACGATGTTAACGACATCGAAACTAACATCAAATAGAGTTTAAAAACGTGCAGAGGAATGAATATTAAAAATCGAACACATCAATTAAAATTTCGTTCGTGAGCAAACGTACTTACGAACTTGGGTATACAAACCCAAAAACTATATTACTTTTAAATCGTTTAAAATCAAATACAAATATAAAGTAATATATGAAAAATACTAGTATCAACACATGATACTAAAATACTTGTTGCCTCGGTATGATGATCTTCTTTGTTGGTTACGCAACTCCAAAGATCTTCGTGATTAAACTTGTGGCTTCAAGTCTTGTGGCAAAGTTTGTGATGATATTCTCCGTTGGTTACGCAACTTCGAAGATCTCCTTGATTTGGATCATTGCCTCAAGTCTTTTACTTGCTTGTATTCTTCTTTTCTTGCGCCTTTGCTTGCTGCGTTCTCTCCTCAAAATCTATCCAAGTCGTGTGTAAAAGACGTGTGAAATTCTGCCAAGGACGTAATCTTCTCTTGGACTCTTCTTGTCTTAAATAGACAAGATTCCTATTCTTGGTAAACAAGAAAACTAGTCCTAAACACAATTTAGGAAACTAAATAAAATCCTAGACACAATCTAGAGTCCTAATTCTAGTTCCTTAATATATTTTGTGCCCAAGAAAGGCAAATAACTACAAAAGAATAATAAGGAAATTCCTATAATTAATTTCCCAACAGAATCAAGATCTTAACTTAAGTAGGCCCGGTGACACTCATTTGGGATCTCACTTTAGAATGATTTTTGAATGCTATTGATTTGTACCCCACAATTCATGAGTCATTTGATGTCATTAGTGTTTTTTCGGATAATGTTGACAAGATTAAAGCCGAGTCATTGACACACATGTTGATGTCTTTTGACTTTATCTTGATAGCACATTTGATGGTGAGTATATTTGGAATAACGAATGAGTTGAACATGGATAAAGATATTGTGAATGCAATGACAATGGTTGATGTGACAAAGAAGAATTTATGAGAAATGAGAGAGAATGGATGAGATTCTCAAATGAATAAAGTTACTTCATTTATGATGACGTATGACATTAAGATTCCTAATATGGAGGAGAAGTATGTTGTCCTAGGAAGATTGAAGTCTCGTGGCGGTATACCACAAGTGACAAACCTTCATCATTTTCGAGTTGAAGTTTTTTAAGTGTCATTGATCTACAATTGTAAAAACTTGAAAATCAATTTTGTGAGGTAAGTAAAAAACTACCTATTTGTATGTCTCGCTTTAATCTCACAGATTGATTTTCTTCATTTGACATGACAAAATTGATTCGACTTGCCGAGTTCGATTCTTGTGAATTACAAGTGTTGATTTGTTATTTCTTGAACATTCACCTTGAAAATTCATTGTTGATATTCAAGATGATGAGAGACTTTTGGAGGTGAAGAGTCATAATGATATTTTCATGAAACTTGTTGAGACACAAAATCATGGAGCTCATCTTAAAGTATATTTATTTTTGAAGTTAGTATTATTTTTTCTCGTGGCTAGAACAAGTGTTGAAAGAATATTTCTCGGAATGACGTATGTGGAAAATAAATTCCGTAGTAGCATGAGAGATCAGTTATTGAATGATTGTTTGGTTATATATTTAGAGAAAGACTTGTTTTTTAATCTTAGCATTGATGCTATTATAATTGATTTCAAAATATGAGAACTCGACGAGAATAAGTGTTGTAGGTTTTTTTTTTTTCATTCTAACTATTATGACTTGTTATGTAATGTAATAAGATTTTGTATAATTTTAAGGACTTGTAGATTTTTGTTTCAATCTTGTATATTATTATGTTGTTTGCACCAGTGACTCGATGCCCCACAAAAACAGATTTCTTGTATATACCTCTTATAGATGTAAAAACACCTATTTTATTGGAATGATTTGTATATAAATTTTTTTTGCCCTTTTTATTTATTTATTTATTTATTTCCTTTTTAATTGGAATGGTTCTTGCTTTATAGTTATTATTTTATGAGACGGATATATGCTAAATTTGTGCAATATAACTAGAACAATAATTTTCCTTCCGTTTTGGTTTTAGAAATTGTGTTGGTATAGTGGTGTTAGTGTCTTCGGCCCACGAGCAGAGCCACTTACAAATGTGTGACTGCCAAACTTCCTACATAAAATTTCTTGATGTATGAGGCAAATCTCCACCAAGTTTGGGTCGCAAGTCTGTTTGGGCAGTGCGGCATTAGGGTGACGATGTGCTGTCATTTTGCGCGCGAGCAAGACTGTGAAGTGGTGAGAAGAGGATTTTAATGGATGATTTTTGTGAACCTTTTCATGTGGGGAGTACCTAGGAGAGTGAGAAGGTCTACACCAAATATCACCACCAGACTGCTCCGTTTGAGTGGCAAACTACGCAAATGTTCGAGATGTGGCAGCGCAATGCTTTAGTCGGTCTTAGGAGAGTGAGGAATTACGTATTTCTTTGCAAACATGTTTTTCTTAGAAACTTGGTTTCATATTGGGAAAATTGTACAACGATCAACAAATGGAGTTTAACTGTGGGAAACTTTGGGTTTACCTATATGATTGCCTTCTTGATTCTACATGTTTTTATGGTTAGTTTTGTTGTCTTAATCATTTTCTTCCAAGAATTAGATTAGTATAAATTGTCCAAGTTTTAAATTAGTCAAATTTAAACATTTGTGTGCATTATAATCTACACTATTTACTTAGAATATCACAAAATATAGTTAAAATATTCAAAAAAAAAAATAATGTATGACATGTTTATTTTAATTTAAATCTGTGTACTAGGTAGTTAAAGTATCATAAATGCCATTAAATTGAGATTTTCTTTTTTTGAAAATTGGATGCACTTATCAAAGAACCTAGTTAATGTATCATAACTTTATGACATTTGATTTCAAACTTTCACATTTACATTTATTTATTTATTTTATTATTATTTTGACAATATGTTGTGAGAATATCACAAAAGGATGCTAAAGTTAAAGTATCACAAATATTTTTGATATCTGAGTTTTATTTTTTACATTTATGTTTTTTAATAAATAGGTTGTTACAGTATCACAAAATATAAGAAAAGTATCACATGTTTATGATATTTGATTTTTATTTTACATCAACACACACACACACACACACACATATGGAGCACTAAACCCACTTCCTTGACGTCTAGTATGCGCAAATTCTGCACTAATTTGAAGCATTTTACATAAGAAATAAATAAATAATGATAATAATAATTAAAAAATAGAAATCAACTAATAGTCATTAGAAACCATTTAAAGTCTGAGGAATTCCATAACCATGTTAGGTGATGTATAAATCTAAAATCATAAATGGGGAGTGAAAAAAAAGGAGATATAAGTTTTAATCAGATTCACACAAAGATTGTATAAAGTGTATATATATATAATTTTAATGTACTAGTTGACTTATGGATTTTATGTCCTCACATAAAGATAATCGATATGCAAAAACGTTGTTATATCCTGGAATTAACAGATGGAGCAGAAGATTAATGAGTTTCATTGGAGAGGTGTGAGAATGAAGTTTTTTTTATAATTGCATGTGAGTTCAACCACCGCTTAGCAGGATCGGGAGAGGAGAGGACTGGCATGCGATTTTCCACCTTGATATCGAGTTATCGGGTCATTAGTTCTAGATTATGAATTTGATTGTAGAGGCAGACGGTGTCAGTGGCAGAGCAAAGCGACTGCTGGCTAGGCACTTGCATGAGTGTGTGTTTGAGAGAGAGAGAGAGAGAGAGAGAGAGAGAGAGAGAGAGAGAGTATGGCGATGCTACTGTGTTTTTATTCTTATTTTTTGTCATTAATAATTGAGTAAGGTGTTAGGTAAGGTCAGGTGATTGAATGTCGTAAAAGTGGTCTCATAGTATGAGACTGTTTTCACATGACACCTACTCTTTAATTAATATTGTATATGAAAAATCTTAACTATAATAGTCATGAAAGCACAAAATAACAAATTATAATTCTAATATCAATAAAATCTATCTAACTAATATTAAGAAATGGGTAAATTAATAAATGTAAAAAATTATCTAATTTTTTTAAAAAAATTCTAGTAAAGGTATGTATATATATAACACGTCAAGTATTTCAAACATCAACCACATATATTTGTTGAAATAGATGAATTATTATTTTCTCCATATTTTTTTTACATGTTCAGATAATCTCAGTTAGTCAGATGCACCCCACGATTCAAAATATTCTGAATTGACGTTACAATCAAATTAAGAAAATCTAAGGTCATAATATACAAACAAACAAACAAAAAAAGATTGAACCCAAATTTCATACTTATAAAAAATACTCCCTAAACACCAAAACATGTTCTCATATTAGTTTACTATCAAGATTAATTAAATAAATAAAAATGTGAAAAAGAATGTCATAATACTGGTGAGAAAATATAACGTGAACATGAAAAAAAAAATAAAGATAAAAAACACATTTAAAATGAAAAAAAGAAGAAGGCAAATTAGTATCGAAAAGTTACAAGAAATTGGTAATGGTGTACCTTACAATTATACAGGGATAAGATATGAACATTTTTAGATAGTATTTTGAGAGTCTCATCAAATCTCACCAATTTCTCCAAAGACTTTTTTTTATCATAATTTGTATATAAAAGTCTTTAATTTGATAAATCTTATAAAGTCTTCCTAGATTTGAATATCGCAAGACTTATTGAGACTTTTAAAAAGTTGCAATTGTATATCTTGAGATTTTTAGGCTGTACGAGGACTAGACTTCCAGAGACTGCCTTCTAGTTTCTTGAACAATAAAAAGCAGATTTCTCACCTACCAATTCTCAAACCCTACCTATACAAACCACTTTTATACAAACAATAACTTATTAACCTACTCAGTTCCGAATATATTAAAACAACTTATTCTCTCTCTCCCTCTCTTTTTCATTTTTGTTTCTAGACCTCATGCAATTTTTTTTTTCTTTTTTAATTCTTTTTATCCAAATTTTGAATAACATCTACACTATATTTTAAATATTCATAACTTACTTCTTCGTTTTCTATTTTACATGAAGATATATCAAATTAATTATTTCTTGATGAAATAATTTAAGATCAATATTACATACTTAAAAAAAAGAAGAAGAAATGAATTTAGTTAAATTATTTTCATTATAAAAATATTTTTATTTTTTTAATTTTATGTATGCAATAGTGATCTTAAATCGTAGATCGTAGAAAAACAATTAATTGGATATGTTTTTCATGTAAAATGAACGAGTGATTGTGAACATTTATTTAATATTGTCCTTAAATTGTAGATCGTGGAAAAAACTAATTTGGTATATTTTCCATGTAGAACGGAAAACAAACGATAATATTCTTAACATTTGAATATTTTAAATGTTATATAAATTTGAATAAAAAGAAAAGAAGAAAGAAAATTTGAAGTGGAGAAGAAAATAAAGGAGATGAGAGTGTGTGCAAAAAGTAGTGGTGATTTCACAGCCGTAAAATAACTAAATTCATTGTAATTTCACAGCAGAAACTGTCGTAAAATTGTTAGAAATTATCTTTTTTTAATCTCCTCTCTTCTCTCCTCTTATTTCACACCATCTTTTCTCTTTTTTTTTTTCCTTCTTTTTTTTTTTCTCAAACCTTATATAATATTTAAAGTATTGAAATGTTCATAACTTCCTCGTTTGCTTTCAGCTTTACATGGACAACTTATAAATTAATTATTTTTTTCATGATCTACAATTTATCATCAATATTAAATATTTAAAAATGGATTTCTTAAAAATAATATTTTTAATTGGATTTTTCTTCATATAATAAATGAAAAAAATCCATATCTAAGGAAGCTTTACGATGAACCTTATCATCACCTATGAATATGTAAATTACAGTATTACCCTCCATATTATTATCATAACCAATCTAACCCTACCCCATAATTCACTATCAATCTCTTTTCTCCTTAAACCTCCCCCTGCCTCTCCAAAACACATACAGAAAGTGTGAAAACTTTAGAATGAGCTAAGATTAGAGAGACGAATGAAATCTATTCATATTTGCCACAAGTACATTTGGGGTTTATTTGCAGAAGGATTAACGACTGTGTTCCTATCAGCACACGACACATGGCAACCCTTACTAACAAACTAATAAAGCTATCTAACTGACTAACAAACTAAACAAAGTACTCAACAACTAAGTTACATTGTTGAGGTGGCAACGAACCCTAATACTGTAACATCCCCTCCTCAAACTGGATTGGAATATAATGAAGTTAATCCCAGCTTGGACAACATCAACCAGAAATAACCTCCCACCAGAAGATTCGTGACAAAGCTGACCATAAGAATCAACTTGCAAATCACTAAACCTTTAACAAGTGCAAAACCTGCGACAGTCAAAACCCTTTGAAAATTTGTAACTCGAACCATTATGTTAACTCAAAAATTCAAACCAATAACGAGTAAATATAAAAACCATAAGCATGAAACCATACCCTAAAATATTACTTAAGCATCGTTCCATAACCATTAATCTTGCTAACCATAGCACCCTGAAAACTACAAAAATCCTAAAACCATAAAATTACAAAAAACTTTGTAACCATAAACCTTTACCTACTGATCGAAGATTTCCTAGCACTCTAAGAAATCTTCTCCGCAATAGTACGAAGTCGATTGTAGAGCGGTAAGCTTTCCCGAGTCGTGTCTCTCGAGGATAGATATAATCGGCGGTCGGTGGTTTTAGTTATTCTCTTGTTAAGCTAAATTAAACTAATCCACTCCTAAGAAAGCATTAAGTCATTGAGTGGATTTTGAGTTTACGCTAAAGCTTGAATTTAAAAGGAGACTTTAATTAAAAATGATTTAAATGAAAATAATGAAAATGAGGGTTTAGGGTGTTCGGTTCGTCTCCACGATTAATCGGTTTTTGCCGAGCACTTAATCCACGATTCGGGGTTGTCAATCTCAAATTGTCGACCAAGTGTAGGGATCGTCAATCCCAATTCTCGACAAGCTCCGATTAATGGTTCTAAATGACCCAAACCCCTAAACTCGTAATTAATTAAACTAATTGCATCAAATAAAGCTTACAATTAAAAGAGAATTCATGGAGGGAAAATCAAATCATTTGAAATTGAGAGAGTCAAAGGCTTTTAAATAGAACAAGACAAATTACCAAAGAGGAAAAGTTCATCATCTTTCAAGAGCCAAAAGTTTGTCTAACTAAAAGAAGTAAAAAGCTTGAAAAGAGCATTAATGGAGTTTGCAAGAAAAACAAGAGCTACAAGCTAGAAAATTACCAAGAGCAATTAAAAGCAATGAACAACAACACAAGCTAAATCTAATATTCAACACAACAACAAGAACAATTAATCATGAACAAGCATAATAATTAAGGGAAAGAAAACTACCAAATTGCATTGAACACAAAAGCTTCAAATCCAAACTACAACCTTCAAAAGCAACCAAATCTTCAATACAACAAAGAACAACAAGTGAAGGAGATTGTCACCCTCTCCAACACTTGCCAACTAAAAATAACCTAACTAAACTAACTACTAAGCTAGACTAAACTATACTAAACTAAAGATTATCAACTAGGGTTTATTATTGCAAGGAATGGAAAGGCTTGGAGGAAAATGGAGCAAGCCCCAAATTCCACCAAGGAAGGGTTGGATAAGGTTGGAGAAAGATGGGCTTATTTATACAAAAATGCAGGGGCAAAATCGTCAAAATGGACAAAAATCACGAGCTGGACTGCGACTCAGTCGATCGACTGAGGAGCAGTCAATCGGCTGCTTCGCTCAAAATTCCCAACCTCACTGCCGAGCAGTCGATCTGGAGAGGTCCAGTCGATCGACTGGACAGTCAGTCGATCGACTGGTATAGCTGCTCCCGGCTCGGACTTCTTGTTTCCGCTCTAAACGTCCGCCGGCTGTCGCTCTTCGTTCGCGCTGTGATCCCTTGCTTGTCCGTTCCAATCCGAGTCGAGTGGGATGCCTCCAAACGTGCGCGAGACCCGCTTGGTCATCCTATGGCCAAAAATACGAAAAAAGGTAAAAAAAATGTACGAAAAACTACTAAAAACCGCACAAAAGTTATAAAAACCTAAAACTAACAAAATAGGCCAAAACGACTCCTAAAACCCGTAAATACAAGCAAAACATACGCGAATGCGACACAAAAAGGTAACAAAAAGGTGTACAAAAAAGTGCAAATCAACCACCCCACACTTAGAATGATTGCTTGTCCTCAAGCAATACTAATCTAGAATTACAAAACTACCACCGGGTGATCCTAATCTAATGCACAAAAACTAATTCGAGACGTTGTATGTTAAAATGCTCGTTAGCTCGGCTAAAAGGACGACAAAGATGTTTTGGCAAAGAAAGTTTAGTTCGACTCTCGAAACCTAAAAGTACTAGGTAACCCTCCAAGTCGGTCCCCTCGTCCTTGCCCCGGCTAAGGTCTATCTACGGTCGAACAGTTAATCAGCTCCCTACTAGCCCCGATCGTCTACAACTCTCTTTAACAAACAAAATCTAAAAAGAAGGAGAAAGAGGAAACGTGCAAGAGTTGCACGTTTTATTACTTAATAACTACAAGGATTTATAACTTATCCCTTGCTTGTCCTTTCTAATCCGAGTCAAGTGGGATGCCTCCAAACGTGCGTGGGACCCGCTTGGTCATCCTACGGCCAAAAATACGAAAAAGGGTAAAAAAAATGTACGAAAAACTACTAAAAACCGCACAAAAGTTATAAAAACCTAAAACTAACAAAATAGGCCATGACGACTCCTAAAACCCGTAATACAAACAAAACACATGCGAATGCGACACAAAAAGGTGTAAAAAAAGTACAAATCACCTACCATAGTCATAAAACACATCCATCGCCGACCTAAATAAGTGTCGGCCAATAAAACTATAACCATCGCCGACCTAATCAAGCGTCAGCCCATTACCGTAAAAATTAACCATAAAACCATCGCCGACCTATACAAGCGTTAGCTCATAACCATAAAAACTAACCATAAACCCATCACTGACCTATACAAGTGTCAGCCCATAACCGTAAAAATTAACCATAAGACTATCGCTGACCTATACAAGTGTCAGCCCACAACCATAAAAATTAAACCATAAAACCATCACCGACCTATACAAGCGTCAGCCCATAACCATAAAACCATCTCCGACTTATACAAGCGTTAGTCCATAACCATAAAAATTAACCATAAAACCATTGCCGACATATACAAGCATCAACCCATAACCATAAAACCATCACCGACCTATACAACCCTCGGCCCATAACCATAAAAATTAACCATAAAACCATCGGCAACCTATAAAAGTGTCAGCCCATAACCATAAAACTAATCATAAAACCATCATCGACTTACACAAGCGTCAGCCCATAACCATAAAAATTAACCATAAAACCCATAATTTCATAACTTCCATCTTATTAACCCCTTCTGACCTGAACAAGCATCGGGTAAAGTAATATAAAACCATATTTATTATGATGTCTCATATCCCCATAACAACGAGGCATAATATTTCTTCAAGTGGCAAATATCCCATTTTCTCGTTACAGCCTTACCCTCCTCATTTTCCAACACATATGCTCTCCTTTTTGATCCTTTGGTCACCTTGAATGTCCTACCAAGTTAGGGTCTAGTTTCCCAGTAGTATATATTGCATCGGCTCACCTCCATACCAAATAGCCGACCTGAAATTGCCTTTTCTTTACTTTTTGATTATAAGCTACCTGAATCCTGTGTTTGTATTTCTCCACTCTTATTGTCGCCTTATCTTTTATTTCCCCAATCACTTCTAAAGCTCTTCTAGCCAATATTTCATTCTCCTCTGGATCAAAAGCAGCTAGGCGATGTGATCCTCCTGCTATCTCTACCGGAATAACAGCTTCCATGCCATAAACTAGGCGAAAAGGCGATTCCCCTGTAGTAGTTCGTGGGTTGTTCATAAGCCCATTAAACTAATGATAGATCCTTAAGCCATAGTCCCCCTATTTTCTCCAACCTTAGCTTTATTCCTTACACAATAATTCGTTAGTAACTTCAAATTGCCAGTTAGCTTGAGGGTGTGCCATTGAAGCAAATCTTTGCTTCGTCCCCATTATTATGCACCATTCCTGCATCATACGTCCATTAAAGTGCGAGCCATTGTCTGAGACTAACACTCGTGACACACCATACCTTCAAAAAATACTGTTAAAAATAAAGTCCACCATTATTTGTTCAGCTATGTTGGTCACAGCCTCGGCCTCCACCTACTTTATGAAGTAATCCACTGCAACCACCAAGTAAAGATTCTTGCAAGGCATCATCGACAATGGCCCTACGATATCAATTCCCCATTGTGCAAATGGGCAGGGCGAGCTCATCACCATCATATCTTCCGTTGTCACATGAATTACTGGTGTGTACATCTGGCAACTTTTGCAAGTCATCATGAGCTCTCCGGCCATCCCCTTCATACCTGGCTCAAAGAAACCAGATCGCAAGGCCATTCTGACCAATGCCCTAGTCTTCGCATGATCTTCGCAATACTCTTCATGTATCTCCCGAAATACTCCTAACCCTTCCTTTCTTGATAAACACTTCAGATACGGCTTAAAGTACGGCCTCTTATACAGGTGTCCATTCACCAAACAAAACTGAGCTGCTATCCTGGCCTCCTTGGCGGATAATTTCACATTACCCTCTCCTAGTTTTGTCAAGGACCTCTCGAATTGGTGTTCGCCAATATTCTCTTTCTTCTATCTCCATCACCTCTTTTCCCTGCTCTAAACTACTATCAGATAGCTCCATCAACATGGCAGTCCATGTACTGTAATCTCCCAAAGCTCCTGCCATCTTGGCGAGCTGATCCGCCCTTGTATTCTCTGCTTGTGGTAGACGATCTAATTGAATTCTTCAAACTGAGCTGCCCCTTACTTAAGATTTCCCAAATATTCTTGCATGCTCTCCTCTCGTGTTTCAAAATACCCATCATACTGGTGAGCTACTATTTGAGAGTCTGTGTATGCCTCTCGTGCTTTAAAATACTCATATTCAACCTCGTTGTTTGAGGCCCTGAACCTCAACTTGACTGTGAAGTCTAAGTTTTCACCTTCTGGGCTAGTTAAAATAACTCTTAGTCCTGCGCCAGTTGTCATGGTTGACCCATCTACATACAGTAACCATGCTTTATGCCCAACTTATTATTCCTCAGAATGAGCCATCTCCTGCAGGAAATCAGCTAGCACTTGTGCTTTGATCGTCGTCCTTAGCTCATATACATTATATTCACTGAACTCTAATGCGCACTTTACCAATCTCCCAAATACATTTAGATTACTCAATACTTGCTTGAGTCCTAAATTAGTCCTCACCTTAACCCGACTTTCTTGTCAAGTAGATCAATGAAAATCCTCCTTTCTCCAACTCTGAAAAATTTAGCTCGGTGTCTCCCAACATCCTACTGATGTAGTGAATAGGTTTTTGATTACTAGCCTCCTCCCTGATCAATCTTGAGCTTACTAAAACCTCTCAAACTGATATGTAAAGAATTAGATCTTCTCCTGGCGTGGGCTTTGTCAATAGTGGGATTTAGGCTAGGTACTTCTTGATCTTGTCAAAAGCCTTTGTTGCTTCCTTAGTCCATTCAGACTTGGATCCCTTCCTTAAAGTTTTGAAAAAGGAAAAACCCTTCTCTGCTGACCTGGATATGAATCGACTGAGCCCTACTATGTAACCTGTTAATACCTATACGTCTCTCACCGCTCGGGTATGGGGCATCTCCATCACAGCTCGTACTATTTTTGGGTTTACCTCAAAAGACACACTTTTTAGGGTTTAGTATCATCCCAAATTGCCTCAATATGATAAAAGACTTCTTCTGATCTTCCACATGAGACTCTGCCTTCTTACTTTTCACCAACATGTCATCCACATAGACCTCTATGATTGACCACAATAGGTTTTTAAACATTTTATCCACCAACCCTTGGTATGTCACCCCTGTATTTTCCAAGCCAAACGACATGGAAACAAAGTAATGCATACCTTTCGAGGTGACAAAGCTCACCTTAGGTTGATCCTCATTTTCCAGTGGGATCTTATGGGATCCTTGAGATTCATCCATCATACTCAGCAACTCGCATCCTGAAGTTGAGTTCACCAGCTGGTCAATGTGCAGCAATGGGTAGCAATCCTTTGAACAGGATTTGTTAAGCTCGTGAAAATCAACACACATCCTCCATTTACTCCTCGGCCTTGGTACCATAACTATGTTGGACAGATACTCCAGGATGCGCCTCAACACATTTCGGGGAGAACCAGCTGGATCTCTCGGATATGTCCTGCTTTCAACAGCTTGTGTACCTCCTCCTCTATTACTTTGTCTAACTCTGCCCCAAAATGTCTCATTTTTCTGCCACATAAGTCTCACATCTGGATCTACATTTAGGTGATGTTGTGCGACTTCAGTAGCTACACCTGGAAGCTCGTGATCTCCGAAAGCGAATATATCTCAAAATTCTTGTAATAGAGCGACAAGCTCTATCATTATAACGCCCGGTTACCCGATACCTATTCTTGTTGTATAACCTTTCTTGCCATCCTCCAATTCAATCTCCATAAGCTCTTCATGAGGTCGGACTGAATTCTCCAACTCTCTTAGCTTCTGAACGCTAAGTACTCCTTCCTCTATCTCGCTGCTCCATTCTCGCTTCCCTTCACTCATTCCCTTCCTTACAGTCATTTGGTAGTAAGATCGTGTGACCTGCTGGTCTGACACTACCTAACCAACCTTATCCCCTGCCAGATATTTCACGCTCATGTGGTAGGTAGAATTGACCGCTTGGAACTCATTGAGTGCAGGTCTCCCCAATATGATGCTATATGCCGAGTTAGCCTTAGTTATCATGAATTTTATCTTCTTCTACATTCGTAGGTCGCTGCTTCTCCATGCAATCGGAAGTACCACTTCTCCTTCTGTTCTGACTTGTTCTCCATTGAAAGCATATATTAGTGTTTGTACATGTTTTATCTTTACCTCAAGACTCATCTGTTATAGGCACTCTCGATAGAGGATATTAACCGAGCTTCTATAATCCGTGAACACCCTTCCAATATCATACCCGACCACCTCTACTCAGATCACTAATGCATCATTATGTTCAACCTACGTTCTCTTTGATGGAAGAAAATAACTGATCTTGCCGATGGGAGTGGTTTCAACTGTTTTGCATGTAATTGTGGTGTTTTTCTCGCGTTTTCAATTAGGATCTTATATTGTTTTTATTATTTTTTGAGTAGATTAGTTAGTTTTCTAGGTTGTTTTTCTTGTTTTATTATTTCTCGTGTTTATTGTTGATTTTATATTTAATTTGGTTAAATGTGTTCAATTGATTTGAGGATTGGTGAAATTCTTGGGTTTTTATGTTTAAAATTCCTATTTTATAGGCCAAGGCATTGAGAACCAAAATTCAAGCCAAGCCGTGCCAAATTCGGTGCCAAGAGCAAGTTTAGAAATGGCCAAACTTTCTGGAATGCTCGCCAAGGCAAGACATAAGTCACGCCAAGGCATGGCGTACGCCAAGTTTGACGCCAAAATCCGAGCCAGCACGCCCGCCCGCGAGCGCACGCCCGCAACCCGCGCGCATGCCAGGAAACTTCCACTTGGCACTTGCCAAGGCGCTCGCCACCTCACGCCAAAGGCACCGCCGCTGATTAGCACAAATTTGTCTTGATTTTAGTTAGTATTTTAGCTCGTTTTTATTGTTGATTTCGGTGAAAGTTGGATAGATTGAGCATATTTTTGTAATTTCTTATCTCCAACCTATTTTATCATATTTTAATTAATTTTATATTTATTTTAGGTGTTTTGAGGTATTTATATTTTTACGTAGTCTAGGATGGGCCTACAAGTGGAGTTTCGGCGAAAATGAGCCTTGATTTGAAGTATTTAAGCTGACACTGGGTACCAGTAATTAGGTGCTAAATTGGTGAATTAAATATTGAAGGATGATCCATAGGAGTTGCACGAAAAAACGAGACACAAAATAAGTGAATTGGTGAAGAAATGACAGTTTTGGGCCTTCTAGAAGGGATGTCTCTAGGCCCAACCGGTATAGAAAGCTGGGCTGGCAGCACCTCCTGATTCTGGGCCTTCTAGAAGGGTCGTTTCTGGGCTCAACCGGTATGGAAAGTGCTGAAGCGGAAACCCTAATTTTGACCCCTTTTCCAAGCCACCTACACCTATAAATACCCTCCACCCCTCACATTCGAAAATACACATTATTCCTAAGGTTTCTAAGGCCTTTTGGGGGTTGACCACCCCAAGAGTGCCATTTTATTTTCTTAGTTTCTCTTAATAATTCTTAGTTTTCAAGATCTCGTCGTGGAACGCTGCTATTTTCATCATTTAATTAGTAAGTACTTATATCTTATACTCTTTAATTTAGTTCACATGCTTTCAATTAGTTTAATTAAATCTTTTAGAATAATTGTTGTTTCCATGACGACTTGTGATTATGATTGTGTTGGGATTGTGATGTTGAGATTGATTATTATTATTAGCTAGATCTTATGGGTCTAGAGCCTAGATTCGTTGTGAATCATCAATTGGGAACTCCCAACCGATCGTGGAGACGAATCAAACCTCTAGAACCTTAGTTTTCTTAAATCGTTTTAAAAACTTTTTAATTAATTTTCTCTTAGAATAAGTAATTTCTAGACTTAATTTAATTGCTCATAGTTTAGATAATCTTTAGATTTAATTAATTAGTTCATAGTTTAATTAATCTTTAGATTTAATTTATTGCTCTTAGTTTAATCTTTAGTTTTTAAAATAATCAAACAACCCGCCCCCTTGTCCGCGTGTTTAGATTAGTTTTATTTTTATTTTKTTATTCGTGAAAACAAACACAAAARGAACTTRCGAATCTAGCTTTCCTCTGAAATCGACACGAGTCAACTTACCCACCTACAAGTGATCCCGTTCTCTTGCGGGCGAACTTTTTAAAATTGACAACTTTAAATAAAAATAGGTGCGAAAAAGTTCGAATCAGCCGCCTCACGCCAGCACTCGCCAAGGCACAAACCTAGCCGCCCAAGCCTAGTGCCCAGCGCACGCGCCCATGCGCGCCCGGGCTCGGCCATGACCGAGCCATCTTGAGCCAAATCAAGCCCAGGGTCGAGCGAAGTGGCTAGGAAGGTCAACACGGGTTAATTTTTGTCAAAACCCGGGAATTTCAAGCCTTAAAGCCCAATTTGACCAATTTAAACCCAATTAAACCTATTATAAATAGAACCTTACTCTCATTTTGTAAAAACACCTCCTCTTAATCCATGCTTGGGTTTGGGACTTAATTTCTCTCTCTAGACTTAATTTCAAGTATTTCATTGGGTTTGTAAGCTCAAGAAGAATTTAAGTAATCCCTTGGGTTTTTATTTTGCTTTATAGTTTCATTCAAGCTTTTGGATTCTCTTTTTAATTCAAGTAAGTTTTCTATAATTTTCATGATTTTCTTCATTTTCATGCTTATTCTTCAATTTATGCCTTTTGACTTAACTCATAGATTTCTTGTTAGATCTTGTGAATTGTCCATGGAATCTAGATGAGTGACACGTCTAGATCATAGATCGAGTCTCGGATCATTTTTATTTTGAGTATTTCGTATGCTTTATTTTGAATTAAATTTGCATGCATAGTTTTGGGTTGAATCTTAGGTCTACTCTTCGTTTCTTGTTATTTTTCGAAAAGATTTTAAAATTTCACGTCAACTCTTATTACTCTTTCTATAGGTTCTTTCGATTTTTACTAATTTGCATTTTTAGAGTTTTTATATTCATGCAAGCATAGTTGTACCTTGGGTTGCTATAGTTGTAATTGGTGAAACTTTGGTTGTGTTTTCTTGTTTTCACTTCCTCTTGCAAATTTCAATTTCGGCACACGCTCGAGGCATTCTACCAACTTGCGTTTTACATTTCCTAGTTAGTTTATTTTCATATTTTTTCATTTATTTTTGTTTTCATATATATGTTTCAAGCTAAAAACCCCTTGATTCTTACAATCGAATCGAATTCTGATAATACCGAGCCAATGAACCTTTTATACCACTAAAATATACAAAACAAACTCAAAAGGTCCTGGGCGAGCTGCCTTTACATTTTATTTTTTTTGCATTGTTTGAGTTCCCATCTGTTGGTCCACCTGATATCAAATTTATCCTCCTCCTGTTATTCCCAGCGGCTCCTCTTTGTTCTAGTCTTCTTTGCCCATCCTGCTTTGGTTGCCCCATGCCTGTGTTTACAGGGGTAGAGCTTGCCTTTGGTCACGTGGTGCTCTATCTTTGTACACAACCTCTTTCAGGTGCCCTGCTTTGATCAACCTTTCTATCTACTCCTTTAGATGTCAGCACCTCTTCGTAGAATGCCCACAATTATTGTGGAAGCTACAAAAGAACTAAAATTTTAGGTTAACAGGTATCTATGTATAGTCTTTAGGCCACCTGATGGCATTGGGAACCTGGTCCTCCATTATCGCGAACACCCTAGCTCGCGGCATCGCTAAGGGTGTAATATATGTATCCTCCTTCCAATTCCTTCCTTCACCTCTAAACATCCCTCTTCCTTCCATTCCTGGGACCATGATTGCTCGCACAGGTCACCGCATCTCCCTCATAGGTTCCGACCTCTTATTTTTTATTCTCTCCGAGTCTCTGACCTCTCTCCCAAAACCTATCCCAGCTTCTTCTTCCGCCTCTGCTACATGGATATACTTCATGTATCTATACAAAACTTCCTCAAAAGTAGACCCACATCCTCAACCCCTGGTTCAGAGCTCTTGCTTTCATGTCATTTGTAGTGGTGGGCACCTCCAGAGTAGCCCTGGTGAACCTGGACACATAATTCTTCAAGGTCTCCCCAGGCCACTGCACCATTGAGATAAGCTATTGTGCCGTTTTAGTATGCAACTTTACGCTAGCAAAGTGTTTTAAGAAGGCTGGCCTCAAGACCTGAAAACTTATAATTCTTCTTGGGGACAGTTGGTGAAACCAATCTTGTGCTAGCCCCCTTAAAGTAGATAAGAATGCCCTACATGCCACCACATCCGTGTACTGCCGAAAGACCGCCTCGTTCTCAAAACCTTGAACATGCCGATTGGGGTCTAAAAATCCCTCATAGTAAAAATCCAGTCCTTTATATCCTCGGGGTAAGGTCTCCCTCAATATCTCCTCTGAAAACGGGTGGCCTCTTGACTCCTGCCCATCTGTTCCTGACACCTACCTTTGGAGTGCTCGTACTGCCTCTTGTATATCTCTCATTGCGCGAGATGTCGGTAGTACTTCTTCCTCATTCTCGTCTACTTCTCATCTTACATTATTTTGATAAGGCCTCCTTTGTGTCCTGCTAGCTAAGAACTGAACCTCATCTTCTTCTTCTTCCTCCACGGATAACAACTACCTTTTCTGGAGTCGCTTCATTTTTGTAGTTCGGAGGATCCAGTCTTCATGGCTCTTTCTATCTGCTTCTCTTTTGGGCTGGAGTAAGCGGCTCCAGCCTATACGCGTCTTCCCTATCTCTGGTAGCATCCTCGTTGCTATCATCCTTCTCGGTCATGATGTTTTCCAGCTTGTCAATGGGCACAACGTCGAGTAGTCTTTGGAGCAGGCTTTTGTTAACGTGACAAGTCCTCTCCCTTGGTAGTTCATCCCATTATTTGGTCCTTGTATTGACCATCTTGTGTCTTATTATTTCAGGGGAATTATTTTTATCCCCTTTCGCCGCACTTTCCGCCTTCTCCTTTTGTGGTGGTGGTATTTCCATGGCCGATTGCTCCTTTGTGTTTGATCTCCTTCAGCTTGTGTCTCCTTATTCTTTTTCTTATTTTACTCGCCTCCGAGCTAGAATTTAAAGTTTGTGGTGTGATATTTCTTCCTTCCATAGTTGCTTTGATAAATTCTCATGCCTTTTGCTCAAGGACTCAATGTCCCTCGTATTATCCATAGACGGCGCCACTTGATGCGACCAAAAAGTTCGGCTCACCAAGAAAGAGGTCGCTGATTTTCGAACTGCCCATTCCGACCTGATCGACCTACAAAACAAAACTCAAGCCGGATATCCCTGGTGTAGGCCCTCCAGTGCTTAAGTCAGTACCCTTTTGTGATGATAAAACGAGAGTTTAGAGTAGGATAAAAATCAACTTAAAATAGAAGTGAGGCATGTATCTTTTTTATATAGACAAGAGAAGTGTTTCCAATTTGAATTCACGTCTTCTATTCATACCATAATACCATAATTAACCACCGATTTAGAATTAGAATTTCTCATATATGCTAAGTTAGCATAAATATTGGAACTCTCGTGTTTTTTTAAGTTATCATAATAATCATAGGTTAATAACCATACCATATTCTTAGTTCGTTTGGGCCCCAGACCATACCATCCTTAACAGCCCGCCAGGGCCCATACCATAACTGTAAAGTCGAGCTCCCCCTACCGATCTGTTTATAAGTGTAAATACCACTTTAACCCATAAGAGTTCGACAATCCTATACGTCTTGTGAGTCAAACTCGTCGTGCATGGCGACCTAAATATTTGATGTGATATCAGTCGCCACCATTAGATTTGATTGAGGGGCGAAGAGTAGTAGTGGTGGCGGATACGGCTGAGAGTTTGGTGGAGGGCGGCTGGTGGTGGCACAGTAGTGCTAAAGACTAGAGATGGTGGGAGAGGTTGGGAATTTCAGAGAAACGAGGATGTGATAGTGGTTATCTACCCATAATCATGAATAGGAGCCAGCGGAGGTGGCGATGACAGCTTGGGGGGAGATCGGAGCAAGAGGGAACGCCTAGACGTGAGGTTGGCTGTGGAGGCAGACGAGGCGGTCTCTGGGAGATGTAATTCTCTCTCGACTCTAAAAAGGTGTATTAGAAAGTAAATTAGTTATGACTAGTGAAAAGAAGGGTATGTTGAAGTCAATGGGTATGGATTTCTGTATCATTATACTCAATTTGATCATTTCAATCGGGTTTTTTTTTTTTTTTTTTTTTTTTAAATAGTGATATCGGGTTTCACTCATTATCTGTCAATCGATGATGATAGGTAGCATATTTAACAAATTGTAACATAATTTGAAGCTTGTCTAATCAGCTGTTGCTGACCAGCCCAAACGATCCTTTTCACATCATGGTTTTGTAAAGGCAATATATAGTCCAGAGAACAGAAAGGCATTGCTTATCATTATCATTTGACATTTTAAAGAGACAAGACAAACATTACAAGCCTTACATTTGATAATCAACACAAGAGAAGAGAGCATCAATCAAGAAAACAACACCAATATTAACTGTGTCAATTCCTCTGCCCATCCATCTCAATAGTCCTCTCTTTTGCATGGCTACAGGCACTCAAATCCTCAATCAAAGCACTCATATCATCATAAGAAGACCCCCCTTCTCCAACAGCCTTTCCCGCCATTTCCTTATAATATCCCACTCGGCTTCTCATCTCCGACGCCGCCATCACAACCTCCACCGCCTTCGCCACCGCGTCCCTATCCACCCCTTCGCTCCCCACCCTCCGCCACGTCTTACTACCAACAGGGGCTCCTATTCTCAAAACCTCCGTCACCAATTTCTCGTTGAAAAATTGCTCGGCGAAAAGTGGCCACGTGACCATAGGCACACCGGCGCACACGCCTTCCAGTGTCGAGTTCCAGCCGCAGTGCGTCACGAAAGCACCAATCGCTATGTGACCCAGAATAACCACTTGGGGGGCCCACCCTCTTATAATGAGCCCTCTGCCTCTCAATCTGTCGGCGAATCCTTTAGGCAGAAACTCGTCGTTTTCCTCTTCTTCGTCCTCACGTTTTCTCACGACCCAAATGAAATCTTGGCCAGAGGCCTCGAGGCCGTATGCAATTTCATTCAACTGAGCTCGAGTGAAATTCACCATGCTCCCAAAACACACGTACACGACCGAGTTAGCTTGTTTCGTATCCAGCCAGGCCAAGCATTCATGTGCGTCGATCGATGATTTTTTTCCTCTCTCTGTGTTACCTTCAGGGATAGTTACAAAATTAAAGTTAGCCTTAATACTGTTGGTCTAATAAAAAAACAACACTAGTTATCATTCAAAATTACAAACACTCTGTGGAGGTCTTTATTTTCTTCTTGAGAGAGTAGTCTCAAAACAAAAAACTAATACAAGAAATATTTGTAAAGGATAATACAAAAACTTCCCTTGAGAGAGATTGAAAACCTAACTAACTTTGAAAATTATAAAAAAACACCCATGAGATTACACTTGTCCTACATTTTGCACCTGTTGTTAGTCGAGCCCACGAAAATTGATGACATCCTCAAATATATTTACAATTACATCCCTCGTATTTTTTGAATATTACAAATGACCTCAACTTTTGGCATTTTACATCTTCAACCCCCAATTTTTCTCAACAAACAAAAAAGTCATGGGTATTTGTAATATTTTTAAGAGTTAAGTGGTGTAATTGTAAAATATCGAATGACATCGATTAAAGTGTAATTGAAAGGTAGTATCTGTAATTTTCAAAGAGATAACCTATTGTTTTTTGTTTAGTAATGAATTCTTCTTACCTTTATCTCCTTGGTTGTATAAAAGAAGTGGGCCTATGTTCCAGGCCTTTCTTCCCAAAACTCTCTTGTAATAATGAGCATAATCTGGTTCGAGCTCATAAAAGCTATTAACCACAACTCCATAGCTTTCCCAGTCCGAGTCCCTCACTTGCTGCATAATCTCGGTAAACTCATTTTGGTCCAAAAGATGATCAGAAACTTGGGTTCTTACAAACTTCATCTCATGAGGGAGGTTAGGCAAAACAAATTGTTCCGAATCAGACAAGACTTTGTCGAAAGGCCTGTGCCGCCTCATTTGCTCCGAACAACATAGTGATAAATAGCTAATGCCATGAAAAACCAATCTTGGGATATTAAACTTGGCAGCACAACAATTAGTCCATGGTAAGAACATGTCTGAAATAAGACAATTTGGACTTAATTCTTGGATGAGTTTTTCAAGTGGCTCCTGGAGTAAAGAAAGAGCTTTGAAAAACTTTGGGATTAAATCATCTGAGGTAACTTGATCAAGGCTAACAATGTTACTAGGCAAATGGGATTTTTCAGGTGGGAATTTGATTATCTTTAGACCAATACTAAATCCTGAATTTTGGGCTTTTCGTATGGGTTCCGAAAATG
This sequence comes from Phtheirospermum japonicum, assembly GCA_014905375.1. Lineage (NCBI taxonomy): Eukaryota > Viridiplantae > Streptophyta > Magnoliopsida > Lamiales > Orobanchaceae > Phtheirospermum > Phtheirospermum japonicum. The sequence continues at coordinate 279,905 of BMAC01000907.1, read as the reverse complement.
CAGGGGTAGAAATGATGGTTGTTATTAGGCCTCTTGAGGTCAAAAGCTTGGCCATGTCTAGTGTTGGGATCATATGGCCATGAGCTATCATTGGAATTAAGAAAATATGAAGATGGCCCATTTTTATTTTACTATTAATGTAGAAATTAAAATTATGGGAATTCAGGAATGAGAAATAATTTGGGTTTGGAATAATGGATAGTGGGAGAGTTTAAATTAAGGTCATGTCCAGTGTACTTATATAGAGAGTTTTTTTATGTTGTTGTTGTTTTTTTTTTTGGGATTGCCGAAATCGAGGAGATGAATATTACGTGTAGATATGGATTGGGGCAAGGCAAGGAAAATTATCAGAAATTGTAGCCCGTACCAAATAGTATATATTAATCTCAGATGGATGCCCCCTGTTCTAAAATGTTATTCCTTCTCTTATAATCGTAGGAGCACAAGAATTATTATATTAATTTTCGAGCATAAAAGAGGAGTTTTCATACGTAAATATTGGAATGATGATTATAATTCTATAATCATCGTGGTAAATATTAATATGTTTTACATTCGCCTCATTAATATCGGCTTGTTTCATTTCATGGAGTTTTTCTCTTTTCGAGTCATTTAGTTTACTACACTACAAACAATTGTCTCAAATGCCGTGTAGAACATGAGAGAAGCTTGAAGTTGGAGCCACGGAACATTTCTGTTAAAGGATAATCTTGTAGAAGTGAAGAATAAGATTTTAACAATTTCAAAAATATATATTAAAAAATCCAAATTGAAAGGTACATCCGTCAGGTTTTTGCCGTGAATTTTGTCACGTAACTAGAAAATACTAGAGATGGTCCGGCTATAATAAATACTAAACCACTCCATGTACGTTAAATAGTTAATGTTCTTGCGCCTAACCACGTGAATTTTGTGCGGCCCTTATTAGCTTCACCACCGACCGAGGGTATGTTGTAGCATACATCTGAAGATAAATATTTATCACAATTAAAAATAATTTTTTATTGATTATCTATATTGTTATCTCTTTAACAAACTATTATGGTAGCTACAAATTCCATTGTATCATAATGAAAATGAATATTTTCGTAATTAAGATGAATATTCATCACTTACCACAATGAAAATGAATATTTATTAAAATATAAAATCAAATTCGCACGTGTCAAATTCATACTTGAACGTATATTTCTACGTGGCACTCTGGTGTAGTAAATAATTTACCAACTCAACTATTTTTTGTGATAGGGTTATTGAGAATTTGATTTTGGAATTCGAGATATTGGGTTATTCAAATATTGTGAATAATAAAGTTTTATTTGTTATATAATTGAAAATTATTTATTTGTACTGCATAGTCAAATTATATTTGAAGTGGATAGTGTTGAATTATCATGTTGTTATTTAATAGTATTTATGCAAATGTAACAACAACCAAAAAAAAAAAGAGTAAAAACGTGATATGATAAAATAGAGAGAATGAATATAGTTGATATACTTAGATCTAAGAAGTCGTTTAGGGAATTTGAAATTAAGTTATGGTATAAACTAATAGAGAAATCAGAATCTAAATCCACTATTTCAAAAACTAACACAAACATGGTCCAAACTAGAGGTGTTCAGCGGTTTGCACAAATCGGTTAAACCGCCAGTTCTAATCGGCGGTCAATGGTTCGGTTAACCATTGACCACGATTCGAACCGGAACTGAAATCGTCAATAAGGCGGTTCCGTTACGGTTTGAGCATTTCTCAAACCGTGAACCGGCGGTTCCAACCGCCGGTTTATATATATATATATATATATATATATATATATATATATATATATATATATATATATACATTTATAAAATATTCATTTTTTAAGTTATTTTTTAACACCAAACTTATTCGACATTTTGAATTGGTGATCAATAAGAAAAATATTTAATCTTATAAGTCATAGCCACACGATCGCGATTGAGATATTGATCATTTTTACAATTCAATAAAATTGTGATGACTTATATCTTTCACCCTCTCTAAAGTAAGTACTACGAGGAAATTATATATGTACTTTGATTTTAAGGTTGGAGAGTTACAATTTAATATATACGTTATTTCAATTGTTTAAAGTAACAATTTCAAATTTTAAAATTGAATATTTGAAAATTGTTAATTCTTTTTGAATTTATTAAAAAATTATTTCTATTTTCTCATTAAATTCAAGATTTCAAATATTCGAATATAATTTTTTTATTTTAACTTCAAATATTTTAAATGATTCAATTTCTTTTTAATTATCTCAAAATTTAAGATTGTTAGTTCTATTTTCTCACTTAACCTCGTACATTTTAAATAGTTCAAGTTTAATTTCTTTGAATTAATTCAAAGTGTTATTAATATTTTTTCACTTAACCTCACGTATTTTTTTAATAAAATTAAAAATAAACGTAAGGAAAAAACCAAAATATATGAATTTTTAAAGTAAAAAAAAAAAAAGC